>JBAIAA010000369.1:0-254063 GCA_037893245.1 Crossaster papposus | reverse complement strand
CAAACCTATGGCGAATTTGAAACGCGTGTGTTAACGTTATAATTTTCAGAAAATCGAAATAAAATACTAACAAAGCATGCCCCGGGTCAAATTGCTAATTTTGCCATTCCTGGAGGCCCCCCTCTATCTCCTAACACCCAGCCCCTTCCCGGGGCATGCTTTCCTTCATGCCCTTATTTGTGGGCGGGGATTGTGTGCACAAACCTATGGCGAATTTGAAACGCGTGTGTTAACGTTATAATTTTCAGAAAATCGAAATAAAATACTAACAAAGCATGCCCCGGGTCAAATTGCTAATTTTGCCATTCCTGGAGGCCCCCCTCTATCTCCTAACACCCAGCCCCTTCCCGGGGCATGCTTTCCTTCATGCCCTTATTTGTGGGCGGGGATTGTGTGCACAAACCTATGGCGAATTTGAAACGCGTGTGTTAACGTTATAATTTTCAGAAAATCGAAATAAAATACTAACAAAGCATGCCCCGGGTCAAATTGCTAATTTTGCCATTCCTGGAGGCCCCCCTCTATCTCCTAACACCCAGCCCCTTCCCGGGGCATGCTTTCCTTCATGCCCTTATTTGTGGGCGGGGATTGTGTGCACAAACCTATGGCGAATTTGAAACGCGTGTGTTAACGTTATAATTTTCAGAAAATCGAAATAAAATACTAACAAAGCATGCCCCGGGTCAAATTGCTAATTTTGCCATTCCTGGAGGCCCCCCTCTATCTCCTAACACCCAGCCCCTTCCCGGGGCATGCTTTCCTTCATGCCCTTATTTGTGGGCGGGGATTGTGTGCACAAACCTATGGCGAATTTGAAACGCGTGTGTTAACGTTATAATTTTCAGAAAATCGAAATAAAATACTAACAAAGCATGCCCCGGGTCAAATTGCTAATTTTGCCATTCCTGGAGGCCCCCCTCTATCTCCTAACACCCAGCCCCTTCCCGGGGCATGCTTTCCTTCATGCCCTTATTTGTGGGCGGGGATTGTGTGCACAAACCTATGGCGAATTTGAAACGCGTGTGTTAACGTTATAATTTTCAGAAAATCGAAATAAAATACTAACAAAGCATGCCCCGGGTCAAATTGCTAATTTTGCCATTCCTGGAGGCCCCCCTCTATCTCCTAACACCCAGCCCCTTCCCGGGGCATGCTTTCCTTCATGCCCTTATTTGTGGGCGGGGATTGTGTGCACAAACCTATGGCGAATTTGAAACGCGTGTGTTAACGTTATAATTTTCAGAAAATCGAAATAAAATACTAACAAAGCATGCCCCGGGTCAAATTGCTAATTTTGCCATTCCTGGAGGCCCCCCTCTATCTCCTAACACCCAGCCCCTTCCCGGGGCATGCTTTCCTTCATGCCCTTATTTGTGGGCGGGGATTGTGTGCACAAACCTATGGCGAATTTGAAACGCGTGTGTTAACGTTATAATTTTCAGAAAATCGAAATAAAATACTAACAAAGCATGCCCCGGGTCAAATTGCTAATTTTGCCATTCCTGGAGGCCCCCCTCTATCTCCTAACACCCAGCCCCTTCCCGGGGCATGCTTTCCTTCATGCCCTTATTTGTGGGCGGGGATTGTGTGCACAAACCTATGGCGAATTTGAAACGCGTGTGTTAACGTTATAATTTTCAGAAAATCGAAATAAAATACTAACAAAGCATGCCCCGGGTCAAATTGCTAATTTTGCCATTCCTGGAGGCCCCCCTCTATCTCCTAACACCCAGCCCCTTCCCGGGGCATGCTTTCCTTCATGCCCTTATTTGTGGGCGGGGATTGTGTGCACAAACCTATGGCGAATTTGAAACGCGTGTGTTAACGTTATAATTTTCAGAAAATCGAAATAAAATACTAACAAAGCATGCCCCGGGTCAAATTGCTAATTTTGCCATTCCTGGAGGCCCCCCTCTATCTCCTAACACCCAGCCCCTTCCCGGGGCATGCTTTCCTTCATGCCCTTATTTGTGGGCGGGGATTGTGTGCACAAACCTATGGCGAATTTGAAACGCGTGTGTTAACGTTATAATTTTCAGAAAATCGAAATAAAATACTAACAAAGCATGCCCCGGGTCAAATTGCTAATTTTGCCATTCCTGGAGGCCCCCCTCTATCTCCTAACACCCAGCCCCTTCCCGGGGCATGCTTTCCTTCATGCCCTTATTTGTGGGCGGGGATTGTGTGCACAAACCTATGGCGAATTTGAAACGCGTGTGTTAACGTTATAATTTTCAGAAAATCGAAATAAAACTACTAACAAAGCATGCCCCGGGTCAAATTGCTAATTTTGCCATTCCTGGAGGCCCCCCTCTATCTCCTAACACCCAGCCCCTTCCCGGGGCATGCTTTCCTTCATGCCCTTATTTGTGGGCGGGGATTGTGTGCACAAACCTATGGCGAATTTGAAACGCGTGTGTTAACGTTATAATTTTCAGAAAATCGAAATAAAATACTAACAAAGCATGCCCCGGGTCAAATTGCTAATTTTGCCATTCCTGGAGGCCCCCCTCTATCTCCTAACACCCAGCCCCTTCCCGGGGCATGCTTTCCTTCATGCCCTTATTTGTGGGCGGGGATTGTGTGCACAAACCTATGGCGAATTTGAAACGCGTGTGTTAACGTTATAATTTTCAGAAAATCGAAATAAAATACTAACAAAGCATGCCCCGGGTCAAATTGCTAATTTTGCCATTCCTGGAGGCCCCCCTCTATCTCCTAACACCCAGCCCCTTCCCGGGGCATGCTTTCCTTCATGCCCTTATTTGTGGGCGGGGATTGTGTGCACAAACCTATGGCGAATTTGAAACGCGTGTGTTAACGTTATAATTTTCAGAAAATCGAAATAAAATACTAACAAAGCATGCCCCGGGTCAAATTGCTAATTTTGCCATTCCTGGAGGCCCCCCTCTATCTCCTAACACCCAGCCCCTTCCCGGGGCATGCTTTCCTTCATGCCCTTATTTGTGGGCGGGGATTGTGTGCACAAACCTATGGCGAATTTGAAACGCGTGTGTTAACGTTATAATTTTCAGAAAATCGAAATAAAATACTAACAAAGCATGCCCCGGGTCAAATTGCTAATTTTGCCATTCCTGGAGGCCCCCCTCTATCTCCTAACACCCAGCCCCTTCCCGGGGCATGCTTTCCTTCATGCCCTTATTTGTGGGCGGGGATTGTGTGCACAAACCTATGGCGAATTTGAAACGCGTGTGTTAACGTTATAATTTTCAGAAAATCGAAATAAAATACTAACAAAGCATGCCCCGGGTCAAATTGCTAATTTTGCCATTCCTGGAGGCCCCCCTCTATCTCCTAACACCCAGCCCCTTCCCGGGGCATGCTTTCCTTCATGCCCTTATTTGTGGGCGGGGATTGTGTGCACAAACCTATGGCGAATTTGAAACGCGTGTGTTAACGTTATAATTTTCAGAAAATCGAAATAAAATACTAACAAAGCATGCCCCGGGTCAAATTGCTAATTTTGCCATTCCTGGAGGCCCCCCTCTATCTCCTAACACCCAGCCCCTTCCCGGGGCATGCTTTCCTTCATGCCCTTATTTGTGGGCGGGGATTGTGTGCACAAACCTATGGCGAATTTGAAACGCGTGTGTTAACGTTATAATTTTCAGAAAATCGAAATAAAATACTAACAAAGCATGCCCCGGGTCAAATTGCTAATTTTGCCATTCCTGGAGGCCCCCCTCTATCTCCTAACACCCAGCCCCTTCCCGGGGCATGCTTTCCTTCATGCCCTTATTTGTGGGCGGGGATTGTGTGCACAAACCTATGGCGAATTTGAAACGCGTGTGTTAACGTTATAATTTTCAGAAAATCGAAATAAAATACTAACAAAGCATGCCCCGGGTCAAATTGCTAATTTTGCCATTCCTGGAGGCCCCCCTCTATCTCCTAACACCCAGCCCCTTCCCGGGGCATGCTTTCCTTCATGCCCTTATTTGTGGGCGGGGATTGTGTGCACAAACCTATGGCGAATTTGAAACGCGTGTGTTAACGTTATAATTTTCAGAAAATCGAAATAAAATACTAACAAAGCATGCCCCGGGTCAAATTGCTAATTTTGCCATTCCTGGAGGCCCCCCTCTATCTCCTAACACCCAGCCCCTTCCCGGGGCATGCTTTCCTTCATGCCCTTATTTGTGGGCGGGGATTGTGTGCACAAACCTATGGCGAATTTGAAACGCGTGTGTTAACGTTATAATTTTCAGAAAATCGAAATAAAATACTAACAAAGCATGCCCCGGGTCAAATTGCTAATTTTGCCATTCCTGGAGGCCCCCCTCTATCTCCTAACACCCAGCCCCTTCCCGGGGCATGCTTTCCTTCATGCCCTTATTTGTGGGCGGGGATTGTGTGCACAAACCTATGGCGAATTTGAAACGCGTGTGTTAACGTTATAATTTTCAGAAAATCGAAATAAAATACTAACAAAGCATGCCCCGGGTCAAATTGCTAATTTTGCCATTCCTGGAGGCCCCCCTCTATCTCCTAACACCCAGCCCCTTCCCGGGGCATGCTTTCCTTCATGCCCTTATTTGTGGGCGGGGATTGTGTGCACAAACCTATGGCGAATTTGAAACGCGTGTGTTAACGTTATAATTTTCAGAAAATCGAAATAAAATACTAACAAAGCATGCCCCGGGTCAAATTGCTAATTTTGCCATTCCTGGAGGCCCCCCTCTATCTCCTAACACCCAGCCCCTTCCCGGGGCATGCTTTCCTTCATGCCCTTATTTGTGGGCGGGGATTGTGTGCACAAACCTATGGCGAATTTGAAACGCGTGTGTTAACGTTATAATTTTCAGAAAATCGAAATAAAATACTAACAAAGCATGCCCCGGGTCAAATTGCTAATTTTGCCATTCCTGGAGGCCCCCCTCTATCTCCTAACACCCAGCCCCTTCCCGGGGCATGCTTTCCTTCATGCCCTTATTTGTGGGCGGGGATTGTGTGCACAAACCTATGGCGAATTTGAAACGCGTGTGTTAACGTTATAATTTTCAGAAAATCGAAATAAAATACTAACAAAGCATGCCCCGGGTCAAATTGCTAATTTTGCCATTCCTGGAGGCCCCCCTCTATCTCCTAACACCCAGCCCCTTCCCGGGGCATGCTTTCCTTCATGCCCTTATTTGTGGGCGGGGATTGTGTGCACAAACCTATGGCGAATTTGAAACGCGTGTGTTAACGTTATAATTTTCAGAAAATCGAAATAAAATACTAACAAAGCATGCCCCGGGTCAAATTGCTAATTTTGCCATTCCTGGAGGCCCCCCTCTATCTCCTAACACCCAGCCCCTTCCCGGGGCATGCTTTCCTTCATGCCCTTATTTGTGGGCGGGGATTGTGTGCACAAACCTATGGCGAATTTGAAACGCGTGTGTTAACGTTATAATTTTCAGAAAATCGAAATAAAATACTAACAAAGCATGCCCCGGGTCAAATTGCTAATTTTGCCATTCCTGGAGGCCCCCCTCTATCTCCTAACACCCAGCCCCTTCCCGGGGCATGCTTTCCTTCATGCCCTTATTTGTGGGCGGGGATTGTGTGCACAAACCTATGGCGAATTTGAAACGCGTGTGTTAACGTTATAATTTTCAGAAAATCGAAATAAAATACTAACAAAGCATGCCCCGGGTCAAATTGCTAATTTTGCCATTCCTGGAGGCCCCCCTCTATCTCCTAACACCCAGCCCCTTCCCGGGGCATGCTTTCCTTCATGCCCTTATTTGTGGGCGGGGATTGTGTGCACAAACCTATGGCGAATTTGAAACGCGTGTGTTAACGTTATAATTTTCAGAAAATCGAAATAAAATACTAACAAAGCATGCCCCGGGTCAAATTGCTAATTTTGCCATTCCTGGAGGCCCCCCTCTATCTCCTAACACCCAGCCCCTTCCCGGGGCATGCTTTCCTTCATGCCCTTATTTGTGGGCGGGGATTGTGTGCACAAACCTATGGCGAATTTGAAACGCGTGTGTTAACGTTATAATTTTCAGAAAATCGAAATAAAATACTAACAAAGCATGCCCCGGGTCAAATTGCTAATTTTGCCATTCCTGGAGGCCCCCCTCTATCTCCTAACACCCAGCCCCTTCCCGGGGCATGCTTTCCTTCATGCCCTTATTTGTGGGCGGGGATTGTGTGCACAAACCTATGGCGAATTTGAAACGCGTGTGTTAACGTTATAATTTTCAGAAAATCGAAATAAAATACTAACAAAGCATGCCCCGGGTCAAATTGCTAATTTTGCCATTCCTGGAGGCCCCCCTCTATCTCCTAACACCCAGCCCCTTCCCGGGGCATGCTTTCCTTCATGCCCTTATTTGTGGGCGGGGATTGTGTGCACAAACCTATGGCGAATTTGAAACGCGTGTGTTAACGTTATAATTTTCAGAAAATCGAAATAAAATACTAACAAAGCATGCCCCGGGTCAAATTGCTAATTTTGCCATTCCTGGAGGCCCCCCTCTATCTCCTAACACCCAGCCCCTTCCCGGGGCATGCTTTCCTTCATGCCCTTATTTGTGGGCGGGGATTGTGTGCACAAACCTATGGCGAATTTGAAACGCGTGTGTTAACGTTATAATTTTCAGAAAATCGAAATAAAATACTAACAAAGCATGCCCCGGGTCAAATTGCTAATTTTGCCATTCCTGGAGGCCCCCCTCTATCTCCTAACACCCAGCCCCTTCCCGGGGCATGCTTTCCTTCATGCCCTTATTTGTGGGCGGGGATTGTGTGCACAAACCTATGGCGAATTTGAAACGCGTGTGTTAACGTTATAATTTTCAGAAAATCGAAATAAAATACTAACAAAGCATGCCCCGGGTCAAATTGCTAATTTTGCCATTCCTGGAGGCCCCCCTCTATCTCCTAACACCCAGCCCCTTCCCGGGGCATGCTTTCCTTCATGCCCTTATTTGTGGGCGGGGATTGTGTGCACAAACCTATGGCGAATTTGAAACGCGTGTGTTAACGTTATAATTTTCAGAAAATCGAAATAAAATACTAACAAAGCATGCCCCGGGTCAAATTGCTAATTTTGCCATTCCTGGAGGCCCCCCTCTATCTCCTAACACCCAGCCCCTTCCCGGGGCATGCTTTCCTTCATGCCCTTATTTGTGGGCGGGGATTGTGTGCACAAACCTATGGCGAATTTGAAACGCGTGTGTTAACGTTATAATTTTCAGAAAATCGAAATAAAATACTAACAAAGCATGCCCCGGGTCAAATTGCTAATTTTGCCATTCCTGGAGGCCCCCCTCTATCTCCTAACACCCAGCCCCTTCCCGGGGCATGCTTTCCTTCATGCCCTTATTTGTGGGCGGGGATTGTGTGCACAAACCTATGGCGAATTTGAAACGCGTGTGTTAACGTTATAATTTTCAGAAAATCGAAATAAAATACTAACAAAGCATGCCCCGGGTCAAATTGCTAATTTTGCCATTCCTGGAGGCCCCCCTCTATCTCCTAACACCCAGCCCCTTCCCGGGGCATGCTTTCCTTCATGCCCTTATTTGTGGGCGGGGATTGTGTGCACAAACCTATGGCGAATTTGAAACGCGTGTGTTAACGTTATAATTTTCAGAAAATCGAAATAAAATACTAACAAAGCATGCCCCGGGTCAAATTGCTAATTTTGCCATTCCTGGAGGCCCCCCTCTATCTCCTAACACCCAGCCCCTTCCCGGGGCATGCTTTCCTTCATGCCCTTATTTGTGGGCGGGGATTGTGTGCACAAACCTATGGCGAATTTGAAACGCGTGTGTTAACGTTATAATTTTCAGAAAATCGAAATAAAATACTAACAAAGCATGCCCCGGGTCAAATTGCTAATTTTGCCATTCCTGGAGGCCCCCCTCTATCTCCTAACACCCAGCCCCTTCCCGGGGCATGCTTTCCTTCATGCCCTTATTTGTGGGCGGGGATTGTGTGCACAAACCTATGGCGAATTTGAAACGCGTGTGTTAACGTTATAATTTTCAGAAAATCGAAATAAAATACTAACAAAGCATGCCCCGGGTCAAATTGCTAATTTTGCCATTCCTGGAGGCCCCCCTCTATCTCCTAACACCCAGCCCCTTCCCGGGGCATGCTTTCCTTCATGCCCTTATTTGTGGGCGGGGATTGTGTGCACAAACCTATGGCGAATTTGAAACGCGTGTGTTAACGTTATAATTTTCAGAAAATCGAAATAAAATACTAACAAAGCATGCCCCGGGTCAAATTGCTAATTTTGCCATTCCTGGAGGCCCCCCTCTATCTCCTAACACCCAGCCCCTTCCCGGGGCATGCTTTCCTTCATGCCCTTATTTGTGGGCGGGGATTGTGTGCACAAACCTATGGCGAATTTGAAACGCGTGTGTTAACGTTATAATTTTCAGAAAATCGAAATAAAATACTAACAAAGCATGCCCCGGGTCAAATTGCTAATTTTGCCATTCCTGGAGGCCCCCCTCTATCTCCTAACACCCAGCCCCTTCCCGGGGCATGCTTTCCTTCATGCCCTTATTTGTGGGCGGGGATTGTGTGCACAAACCTATGGCGAATTTGAAACGCGTGTGTTAACGTTATAATTTTCAGAAAATCGAAATAAAATACTAACAAAGCATGCCCCGGGTCAAATTGCTAATTTTGCCATTCCTGGAGGCCCCCCTCTATCTCCTAACACCCAGCCCCTTCCCGGGGCATGCTTTCCTTCATGCCCTTATTTGTGGGCGGGGATTGTGTGCACAAACCTATGGCGAATTTGAAACGCGTGTGTTAACGTTATAATTTTCAGAAAATCGAAATAAAATACTAACAAAGCATGCCCCGGGTCAAATTGCTAATTTTGCCATTCCTGGAGGCCCCCCTCTATCTCCTAACACCCAGCCCCTTCCCGGGGCATGCTTTCCTTCATGCCCTTATTTGTGGGCGGGGATTGTGTGCACAAACCTATGGCGAATTTGAAACGCGTGTGTTAACGTTATAATTTTCAGAAAATCGAAATAAAATACTAACAAAGCATGCCCCGGGTCAAATTGCTAATTTTGCCATTCCTGGAGGCCCCCCTCTATCTCCTAACACCCAGCCCCTTCCCGGGGCATGCTTTCCTTCATGCCCTTATTTGTGGGCGGGGATTGTGTGCACAAACCTATGGCGAATTTGAAACGCGTGTGTTAACGTTATAATTTTCAGAAAATCGAAATAAAATACTAACAAAGCATGCCCCGGGTCAAATTGCTAATTTTGCCATTCCTGGAGGCCCCCCTCTATCTCCTAACACCCAGCCCCTTCCCGGGGCATGCTTTCCTTCATGCCCTTATTTGTGGGCGGGGATTGTGTGCACAAACCTATGGCGAATTTGAAACGCGTGTGTTAACGTTATAATTTTCAGAAAATCGAAATAAAATACTAACAAAGCATGCCCCGGGTCAAATTGCTAATTTTGCCATTCCTGGAGGCCCCCCTCTATCTCCTAACACCCAGCCCCTTCCCGGGGCATGCTTTCCTTCATGCCCTTATTTGTGGGCGGGGATTGTGTGCACAAACCTATGGCGAATTTGAAACGCGTGTGTTAACGTTATAATTTTCAGAAAATCGAAATAAAATACTAACAAAGCATGCCCCGGGTCAAATTGCTAATTTTGCCATTCCTGGAGGCCCCCCTCTATCTCCTAACACCCAGCCCCTTCCCGGGGCATGCTTTCCTTCATGCCCTTATTTGTGGGCGGGGATTGTGTGCACAAACCTATGGCGAATTTGAAACGCGTGTGTTAACGTTATAATTTTCAGAAAATCGAAATAAAATACTAACAAAGCATGCCCCGGGTCAAATTGCTAATTTTGCCATTCCTGGAGGCCCCCCTCTATCTCCTAACACCCAGCCCCTTCCCGGGGCATGCTTTCCTTCATGCCCTTATTTGTGGGCGGGGATTGTGTGCACAAACCTATGGCGAATTTGAAACGCGTGTGTTAACGTTATAATTTTCAGAAAATCGAAATAAAATACTAACAAAGCATGCCCCGGGTCAAATTGCTAATTTTGCCATTCCTGGAGGCCCCCCTCTATCTCCTAACACCCAGCCCCTTCCCGGGGCATGCTTTCCTTCATGCCCTTATTTGTGGGCGGGGATTGTGTGCACAAACCTATGGCGAATTTGAAACGCGTGTGTTAACGTTATAATTTTCAGAAAATCGAAATAAAATACTAACAAAGCATGCCCCGGGTCAAATTGCTAATTTTGCCATTCCTGGAGGCCCCCCTCTATCTCCTAACACCCAGCCCCTTCCCGGGGCATGCTTTCCTTCATGCCCTTATTTGTGGGCGGGGATTGTGTGCACAAACCTATGGCGAATTTGAAACGCGTGTGTTAACGTTATAATTTTCAGAAAATCGAAATAAAATACTAACAAAGCATGCCCCGGGTCAAATTGCTAATTTTGCCATTCCTGGAGGCCCCCCTCTATCTCCTAACACCCAGCCCCTTCCCGGGGCATGCTTTCCTTCATGCCCTTATTTGTGGGCGGGGATTGTGTGCACAAACCTATGGCGAATTTGAAACGCGTGTGTTAACGTTATAATTTTCAGAAAATCGAAATAAAATACTAACAAAGCATGCCCCGGGTCAAATTGCTAATTTTGCCATTCCTGGAGGCCCCCCTCTATCTCCTAACACCCAGCCCCTTCCCGGGGCATGCTTTCCTTCATGCCCTTATTTGTGGGCGGGGATTGTGTGCACAAACCTATGGCGAATTTGAAACGTGTGTGTTAACGTTATAATTTTCAGAAAATCGAAATAAAATACTAACAAAGCATGCCCCGGGTCAAATTGCTAATTTTGCCATTCCTGGAGGCCCCCCTCTATCTCCTAACACCCAGCCCCTTCCCGGGGCATGCTTTCCTTCATGCCCTTATTTGTGGGCGGGGATTGTGTGCACAAACCTATGGCGAATTTGAAACGCGTGTGTTAACGTTATAATTTTCAGAAAATCGAAATAAAATACTAACAAAGCATGCCCCGGGTCAAATTGCTAATTTTGCCATTCCTGGAGGCCCCCCTCTATCTCCTAACACCCAGCCCCTTCCCGGGGCATGCTTTCCTTCATGCCCTTATTTGTGGGCGGGGATTGTGTGCACAAACCTATGGCGAATTTGAAACGCGTGTGTTAACGTTATAATTTTCAGAAAATCGAAATAAAATACTAACAAAGCATGCCCCGGGTCAAATTGCTAATTTTGCCATTCCTGGAGGCCCCCCTCTATCTCCTAACACCCAGCCCCTTCCCGGGGCATGCTTTCCTTCATGCCCTTATTTGTGGGCGGGGATTGTGTGCACAAACCTATGGCGAATTTGAAACGCGTGTGTTAACGTTATAATTTTCAGAAAATCGAAATAAAATACTAACAAAGCATGCCCCGGGTCAAATTGCTAATTTTGCCATTCCTGGAGGCCCCCCTCTATCTCCTAACACCCAGCCCCTTCCCGGGGCATGCTTTCCTTCATGCCCTTATTTGTGGGCGGGGATTGTGTGCACAAACCTATGGCGAATTTGAAACGCGTGTGTTAACGTTATAATTTTCAGAAAATCGAAATAAAATACTAACAAAGCATGCCCCGGGTCAAATTGCTAATTTTGCCATTCCTGGAGGCCCCCCTCTATCTCCTAACACCCAGCCCCTTCCCGGGGCATGCTTTCCTTCATGCCCTTATTTGTGGGCGGGGATTGTGTGCACAAACCTATGGCGAATTTGAAACGCGTGTGTTAACGTTATAATTTTCAGAAAATCGAAATAAAATACTAACAAAGCATGCCCCGGGTCAAATTGCTAATTTTGCCATTCCTGGAGGCCCCCCTCTATCTCCTAACACCCAGCCCCTTCCCGGGGCATGCTTTCCTTCATGCCCTTATTTGTGGGCGGGGATTGTGTGCACAAACCTATGGCGAATTTGAAACGCGTGTGTTAACGTTATAATTTTCAGAAAATCGAAATAAAATACTAACAAAGCATGCCCCGGGTCAAATTGCTAATTTTGCCATTCCTGGAGGCCCCCCTCTATCTCCTAACACCCAGCCCCTTCCCGGGGCATGCTTTCCTTCATGCCCTTATTTGTGGGCGGGGATTGTGTGCACAAACCTATGGCGAATTTGAAACGCGTGTGTTAACGTTATAATTTTCAGAAAATCGAAATAAAATACTAACAAAGCATGCCCCGGGTCAAATTGCTAATTTTGCCATTCCTGGAGGCCCCCCTCTATCTCCTAACACCCAGCCCCTTCCCGGGGCATGCTTTCCTTCATGCCCTTATTTGTGGGCGGGGATTGTGTGCACAAACCTATGGCGAATTTGAAACGCGTGTGTTAACGTTATAATTTTCAGAAAATCGAAATAAAATACTAACAAAGCATGCCCCGGGTCAAATTGCTAATTTTGCCATTCCTGGAGGCCCCCCTCTATCTCCTAACACCCAGCCCCTTCCCGGGGCATGCTTTCCTTCATGCCCTTATTTGTGGGCGGGGATTGTGTGCACAAACCTATGGCGAATTTGAAACGCGTGTGTTAACGTTATAATTTTCAGAAAATCGAAATAAAATACTAACAAAGCATGCCCCGGGTCAAATTGCTAATTTTGCCATTCCTGGAGGCCCCCCTCTATCTCCTAACACCCAGCCCCTTCCCGGGGCATGCTTTCCTTCATGCCCTTATTTGTGGGCGGGGATTGTGTGCACAAACCTATGGCGAATTTGAAACGCGTGTGTTAACGTTATAATTTTCAGAAAATCGAAATAAAATACTAACAAAGCATGCCCCGGGTCAAATTGCTAATTTTGCCATTCCTGGAGGCCCCCCTCTATCTCCTAACACCCAGCCCCTTCCCGGGGCATGCTTTCCTTCATGCCCTTATTTGTGGGCGGGGATTGTGTGCACAAACCTATGGCGAATTTGAAACGCGTGTGTTAACGTTATAATTTTCAGAAAATCGAAATAAAATACTAACAAAGCATGCCCCGGGTCAAATTGCTAATTTTGCCATTCCTGGAGGCCCCCCTCTATCTCCTAACACCCAGCCCCTTCCCGGGGCATGCTTTCCTTCATGCCCTTATTTGTGGGCGGGGATTGTGTGCACAAACCTATGGCGAATTTGAAACGCGTGTGTTAACGTTATAATTTTCAGAAAATCGAAATAAAATACTAACAAAGCATGCCCCGGGTCAAATTGCTAATTTTGCCATTCCTGGAGGCCCCCCTCTATCTCCTAACACCCAGCCCCTTCCCGGGGCATGCTTTCCTTCATGCCCTTATTTGTGGGCGGGGATTGTGTGCACAAACCTATGGCGAATTTGAAACGCGTGTGTTAACGTTATAATTTTCAGAAAATCGAAATAAAATACTAACAAAGCATGCCCCGGGTCAAATTGCTAATTTTGCCATTCCTGGAGGCCCCCCTCTATCTCCTAACACCCAGCCCCTTCCCGGGGCATGCTTTCCTTCATGCCCTTATTTGTGGGCGGGGATTGTGTGCACAAACCTATGGCGAATTTGAAACGCGTGTGTTAACGTTATAATTTTCAGAAAATCGAAATAAAATACTAACAAAGCATGCCCCGGGTCAAATTGCTAATTTTGCCATTCCTGGAGGCCCCCCTCTATCTCCTAACACCCAGCCCCTTCCCGGGGCATGCTTTCCTTCATGCCCTTATTTGTGGGCGGGGATTGTGTGCACAAACCTATGGCGAATTTGAAACGCGTGTGTTAACGTTATAATTTTCAGAAAATCGAAATAAAATACTAACAAAGCATGCCCCGGGTCAAATTGCTAATTTTGCCATTCCTGGAGGCCCCCCTCTATCTCCTAACACCCAGCCCCTTCCCGGGGCATGCTTTCCTTCATGCCCTTATTTGTGGGCGGGGATTGTGTGCACAAACCTATGGCGAATTTGAAACGCGTGTGTTAACGTTATAATTTTCAGAAAATCGAAATAAAATACTAACAAAGCATGCCCCGGGTCAAATTGCTAATTTTGCCATTCCTGGAGGCCCCCCTCTATCTCCTAACACCCAGCCCCTTCCCGGGGCATGCTTTCCTTCATGCCCTTATTTGTGGGCGGGGATTGTGTGCACAAACCTATGGCGAATTTGAAACGCGTGTGTTAACGTTATAATTTTCAGAAAATCGAAATAAAATACTAACAAAGCATGCCCCGGGTCAAATTGCTAATTTTGCCATTCCTGGAGGCCCCCCTCTATCTCCTAACACCCAGCCCCTTCCCGGGGCATGCTTTCCTTCATGCCCTTATTTGTGGGCGGGGATTGTGTGCACAAACCTATGGCGAATTTGAAACGCGTGTGTTAACGTTATAATTTTCAGAAAATCGAAATAAAATACTAACAAAGCATGCCCCGGGTCAAATTGCTAATTTTGCCATTCCTGGAGGCCCCCCTCTATCTCCTAACACCCAGCCCCTTCCCGGGGCATGCTTTCCTTCATGCCCTTATTTGTGGGCGGGGATTGTGTGCACAAACCTATGGCGAATTTGAAACGCGTGTGTTAACGTTATAATTTTCAGAAAATCGAAATAAAATACTAACAAAGCATGCCCCGGGTCAAATTGCTAATTTTGCCATTCCTGGAGGCCCCCCTCTATCTCCTAACACCCAGCCCCTTCCCGGGGCATGCTTTCCTTCATGCCCTTATTTGTGGGCGGGGATTGTGTGCACAAACCTATGGCGAATTTGAAACGCGTGTGTTAACGTTATAATTTTCAGAAAATCGAAATAAAATACTAACAAAGCATGCCCCGGGTCAAATTGCTAATTTTGCCATTCCTGGAGGCCCCCCTCTATCTCCTAACACCCAGCCCCTTCCCGGGGCATGCTTTCCTTCATGCCCTTATTTGTGGGCGGGGATTGTGTGCACAAACCTATGGCGAATTTGAAACGCGTGTGTTAACGTTATAATTTTCAGAAAATCGAAATAAAATACTAACAAAGCATGCCCCGGGTCAAATTGCTAATTTTGCCATTCCTGGAGGCCCCCCTCTATCTCCTAACACCCAGCCCCTTCCCGGGGCATGCTTTCCTTCATGCCCTTATTTGTGGGCGGGGATTGTGTGCACAAACCTATGGCGAATTTGAAACGCGTGTGTTAACGTTATAATTTTCAGAAAATCGAAATAAAATACTAACAAAGCATGCCCCGGGTCAAATTGCTAATTTTGCCATTCCTGGAGGCCCCCCTCTATCTCCTAACACCCAGCCCCTTCCCGGGGCATGCTTTCCTTCATGCCCTTATTTGTGGGCGGGGATTGTGTGCACAAACCTATGGCGAATTTGAAACGCGTGTGTTAACGTTATAATTTTCAGAAAATCGAAATAAAATACTAACAAAGCATGCCCCGGGTCAAATTGCTAATTTTGCCATTCCTGGAGGCCCCCCTCTATCTCCTAACACCCAGCCCCTTCCCGGGGCATGCTTTCCTTCATGCCCTTATTTGTGGGCGGGGATTGTGTGCACAAACCTATGGCGAATTTGAAACGCGTGTGTTAACGTTATAATTTTCAGAAAATCGAAATAAAATACTAACAAAGCATGCCCCGGGTCAAATTGCTAATTTTGCCATTCCTGGAGGCCCCCCTCTATCTCCTAACACCCAGCCCCTTCCCGGGGCATGCTTTCCTTCATGCCCTTATTTGTGGGCGGGGATTGTGTGCACAAACCTATGGCGAATTTGAAACGCGTGTGTTAACGTTATAATTTTCAGAAAATCGAAATAAAATACTAACAAAGCATGCCCCGGGTCAAATTGCTAATTTTGCCATTCCTGGAGGCCCCCCTCTATCTCCTAACACCCAGCCCCTTCCCGGGGCATGCTTTCCTTCATGCCCTTATTTGTGGGCGGGGATTGTGTGCACAAACCTATGGCGAATTTGAAACGCGTGTGTTAACGTTATAATTTTCAGAAAATCGAAATAAAATACTAACAAAGCATGCCCCGGGTCAAATTGCTAATTTTGCCATTCCTGGAGGCCCCCCTCTATCTCCTAACACCCAGCCCCTTCCCGGGGCATGCTTTCCTTCATGCCCTTATTTGTGGGCGGGGATTGTGTGCACAAACCTATGGCGAATTTGAAACGCGTGTGTTAACGTTATAATTTTCAGAAAATCGAAATAAAATACTAACAAAGCATGCCCCGGGTCAAATTGCTAATTTTGCCATTCCTGGAGGCCCCCCTCTATCTCCTAACACCCAGCCCCTTCCCGGGGCATGCTTTCCTTCATGCCCTTATTTGTGGGCGGGGATTGTGTGCACAAACCTATGGCGAATTTGAAACGCGTGTGTTAACGTTATAATTTTCAGAAAATCGAAATAAAATACTAACAAAGCATGCCCCGGGTCAAATTGCTAATTTTGCCATTCCTGGAGGCCCCCCTCTATCTCCTAACACCCAGCCCCTTCCCGGGGCATGCTTTCCTTCATGCCCTTATTTGTGGGCGGGGATTGTGTGCACAAACCTATGGCGAATTTGAAACGCGTGTGTTAACGTTATAATTTTCAGAAAATCGAAATAAAATACTAACAAAGCATGCCCCGGGTCAAATTGCTAATTTTGCCATTCCTGGAGGCCCCCCTCTATCTCCTAACACCCAGCCCCTTCCCGGGGCATGCTTTCCTTCATGCCCTTATTTGTGGGCGGGGATTGTGTGCACAAACCTATGGCGAATTTGAAACGCGTGTGTTAACGTTATAATTTTCAGAAAATCGAAATAAAATACTAACAAAGCATGCCCCGGGTCAAATTGCTAATTTTGCCATTCCTGGAGGCCCCCCTCTATCTCCTAACACCCAGCCCCTTCCCGGGGCATGCTTTCCTTCATGCCCTTATTTGTGGGCGGGGATTGTGTGCACAAACCTATGGCGAATTTGAAACGCGTGTGTTAACGTTATAATTTTCAGAAAATCGAAATAAAATACTAACAAAGCATGCCCCGGGTCAAATTGCTAATTTTGCCATTCCTGGAGGCCCCCCTCTATCTCCTAACACCCAGCCCCTTCCCGGGGCATGCTTTCCTTCATGCCCTTATTTGTGGGCGGGGATTGTGTGCACAAACCTATGGCGAATTTGAAACGCGTGTGTTAACGTTATAATTTTCAGAAAATCGAAATAAAATACTAACAAAGCATGCCCCGGGTCAAATTGCTAATTTTGCCATTCCTGGAGGCCCCCCTCTATCTCCTAACACCCAGCCCCTTCCCGGGGCATGCTTTCCTTCATGCCCTTATTTGTGGGCGGGGATTGTGTGCACAAACCTATGGCGAATTTGAAACGCGTGTGTTAACGTTATAATTTTCAGAAAATCGAAATAAAATACTAACAAAGCATGCCCCGGGTCAAATTGCTAATTTTGCCATTCCTGGAGGCCCCCCTCTATCTCCTAACACCCAGCCCCTTCCCGGGGCATGCTTTCCTTCATGCCCTTATTTGTGGGCGGGGATTGTGTGCACAAACCTATGGCGAATTTGAAACGCGTGTGTTAACGTTATAATTTTCAGAAAATCGAAATAAAATACTAACAAAGCATGCCCCGGGTCAAATTGCTAATTTTGCCATTCCTGGAGGCCCCCCTCTATCTCCTAACACCCAGCCCCTTCCCGGGGCATGCTTTCCTTCATGCCCTTATTTGTGGGCGGGGATTGTGTGCACAAACCTATGGCGAATTTGAAACGCGTGTGTTAACGTTATAATTTTCAGAAAATCGAAATAAAATACTAACAAAGCATGCCCCGGGTCAAATTGCTAATTTTGCCATTCCTGGAGGCCCCCCTCTATCTCCTAACACCCAGCCCCTTCCCGGGGCATGCTTTCCTTCATGCCCTTATTTGTGGGCGGGGATTGTGTGCACAAACCTATGGCGAATTTGAAACGCGTGTGTTAACGTTATAATTTTCAGAAAATCGAAATAAAATACTAACAAAGCATGCCCCGGGTCAAATTGCTAATTTTGCCATTCCTGGAGGCCCCCCTCTATCTCCTAACACCCAGCCCCTTCCCGGGGCATGCTTTCCTTCATGCCCTTATTTGTGGGCGGGGATTGTGTGCACAAACCTATGGCGAATTTGAAACGCGTGTGTTAACGTTATAATTTTCAGAAAATCGAAATAAAATACTAACAAAGCATGCCCCGGGTCAAATTGCTAATTTTGCCATTCCTGGAGGCCCCCCTCTATCTCCTAACACCCAGCCCCTTCCCGGGGCATGCTTTCCTTCATGCCCTTATTTGTGGGCGGGGATTGTGTGCACAAACCTATGGCGAATTTGAAACGCGTGTGTTAACGTTATAATTTTCAGAAAATCGAAATAAAATACTAACAAAGCATGCCCCGGGTCAAATTGCTAATTTTGCCATTCCTGGAGGCCCCCCTCTATCTCCTAACACCCAGCCCCTTCCCGGGGCATGCTTTCCTTCATGCCCTTATTTGTGGGCGGGGATTGTGTGCACAAACCTATGGCGAATTTGAAACGCGTGTGTTAACGTTATAATTTTCAGAAAATCGAAATAAAATACTAACAAAGCATGCCCCGGGTCAAATTGCTAATTTTGCCATTCCTGGAGGCCCCCCTCTATCTCCTAACACCCAGCCCCTTCCCGGGGCATGCTTTCCTTCATGCCCTTATTTGTGGGCGGGGATTGTGTGCACAAACCTATGGCGAATTTGAAACGCGTGTGTTAACGTTATAATTTTCAGAAAATCGAAATAAAATACTAACAAAGCATGCCCCGGGTCAAATTGCTAATTTTGCCATTCCTGGAGGCCCCCCTCTATCTCCTAACACCCAGCCCCTTCCCGGGGCATGCTTTCCTTCATGCCCTTATTTGTGGGCGGGGATTGTGTGCACAAACCTATGGCGAATTTGAAACGCGTGTGTTAACGTTATAATTTTCAGAAAATCGAAATAAAATACTAACAAAGCATGCCCCGGGTCAAATTGCTAATTTTGCCATTCCTGGAGGCCCCCCTCTATCTCCTAACACCCAGCCCCTTCCCGGGGCATGCTTTCCTTCATGCCCTTATTTGTGGGCGGGGATTGTGTGCACAAACCTATGGCGAATTTGAAACGCGTGTGTTAACGTTATAATTTTCAGAAAATCGAAATAAAATACTAACAAAGCATGCCCCGGGTCAAATTGCTAATTTTGCCATTCCTGGAGGCCCCCCTCTATCTCCTAACACCCAGCCCCTTCCCGGGGCATGCTTTCCTTCATGCCCTTATTTGTGGGCGGGGATTGTGTGCACAAACCTATGGCGAATTTGAAACGCGTGTGTTAACGTTATAATTTTCAGAAAATCGAAATAAAATACTAACAAAGCATGCCCCGGGTCAAATTGCTAATTTTGCCATTCCTGGAGGCCCCCCTCTATCTCCTAACACCCAGCCCCTTCCCGGGGCATGCTTTCCTTCATGCCCTTATTTGTGGGCGGGGATTGTGTGCACAAACCTATGGCGAATTTGAAACGCGTGTGTTAACGTTATAATTTTCAGAAAATCGAAATAAAATACTAACAAAGCATGCCCCGGAGTCAAATTGCTAATTTTGCCATTCCTGGAGGCCCCCCTCTATCTCCTAACACCCAGCCCCTTCCCGGGGCATGCTTTCCTTCATGCCCTTATTTGTGGGCGGGGATTGTGTGCACAAACCTATGGCGAATTTGAAACGCTGTGTTAACGTTATATATTTTACAGAAAGATCGAAATAAATATACAACCAATGCCCCGGGTCAAATTGCTAATTTTGCCATTCCTGGAGGCCCCCCTCTATCTCCTAACACCCAGCCCCTTCCCGGGGCATGCTTTCCTTCATGCCCTTATTTGTGGGCGGGGATTGTGTGCACAAACCTATGGCGAATTTGAAACGCGTGTGTTAACGTTATAATTTTCAGAAAATCGAAATAAAATACTAACAAAGCATGCCCCGGGTCAAATTGCTAATTTTGCCATTCCTGGAGGCCCCCCTCTATCTCCTAACACCCAGCCCCTTCCCGGGGCATGCTTTCCTTCATGCCCTTATTTGTGGGCGGGGATTGTGTGCACAAACCTATGGCGAATTTGAAACGCGTGTGTTAACGTTATAATTTTCAGAAAATCGAAATAAAATACTAACAAAGCATGCCCCGGGTCAAATTGCTAATTTTGCCATTCCTGGAGGCCCCCCTCTATCTCCTAACACCCAGCCCCTTCCCGGGGCATGCTTTCCTTCATGCCCTTATTTGTGGGCGGGGATTGTGTGCACAAACCTATGGCGAATTTGAAACGCGTGTGTTAACGTTATAATTTTCAGAAAATCGAAATAAAATACTAACAAAGCATGCCCCGGGTCAAATTGCTAATTTTGCCATTCCTGGAGGCCCCCCTCTATCTCCTAACACCCAGCCCCTTCCCGGGGCATGCTTTCCTTCATGCCCTTATTTGTGGGCGGGGATTGTGTGCACAAACCTATGGCGAATTTGAAACGCGTGTGTTAACGTTATAATTTTCAGAAAATCGAAATAAAATACTAACAAAGCATGCCCCGGGTCAAATTGCTAATTTTGCCATTCCTGGAGGCCCCCCTCTATCTCCTAACACCCAGCCCCTTCCCGGGGCATGCTTTCCTTCATGCCCTTATTTGTGGGCGGGGATTGTGTGCACAAACCTATGGCGAATTTGAAACGCGTGTGTTAACGTTATAATTTTCAGAAAATCGAAATAAAATACTAACAAAGCATGCCCCGGGTCAAATTGCTAATTTTGCCATTCCTGGAGGCCCCCCTCTATCTCCTAACACCCAGCCCCTTCCCGGGGCATGCTTTCCTTCATGCCCTTATTTGTGGGCGGGGATTGTGTGCACAAACCTATGGCGAATTTGAAACGCGTGTGTTAACGTTATAATTTTCAGAAAATCGAAATAAAATACTAACAAAGCATGCCCCGGGTCAAATTGCTAATTTTGCCATTCCTGGAGGCCCCCCTCTATCTCCTAACACCCAGCCCCTTCCCGGGGCATGCTTTCCTTCATGCCCTTATTTGTGGGCGGGGATTGTGTGCACAAACCTATGGCGAATTTGAAACGCGTGTGTTAACGTTATAATTTTCAGAAAATCGAAATAAAATACTAACAAAGCATGCCCCGGGTCAAATTGCTAATTTTGCCATTCCTGGAGGCCCCCCTCTATCTCCTAACACCCAGCCCCTTCCCGGGGCATGCTTTCCTTCATGCCCTTATTTGTGGGCGGGGATTGTGTGCACAAACCTATGGCGAATTTGAAACGCGTGTGTTAACGTTATAATTTTCAGAAAATCGAAATAAAATACTAACAAAGCATGCCCCGGGTCAAATTGCTAATTTTGCCATTCCTGGAGGCCCCCCTCTATCTCCTAACACCCAGCCCCTTCCCGGGGCATGCTTTCCTTCATGCCCTTATTTGTGGGCGGGGATTGTGTGCACAAACCTATGGCGAATTTGAAACGCGTGTGTTAACGTTATAATTTTCAGAAAATCGAAATAAAATACTAACAAAGCATGCCCCGGGTCAAATTGCTAATTTTGCCATTCCTGGAGGCCCCCCTCTATCTCCTAACACCCAGCCCCTTCCCGGGGCATGCTTTCCTTCATGCCCTTATTTGTGGGCGGGGATTGTGTGCACAAACCTATGGCGAATTTGAAACGCGTGTGTTAACGTTATAATTTTCAGAAAATCGAAATAAAATACTAACAAAGCATGCCCCGGGTCAAATTGCTAATTTTGCCATTCCTGGAGGCCCCCCTCTATCTCCTAACACCCAGCCCCTTCCCGGGGCATGCTTTCCTTCATGCCCTTATTTGTGGGCGGGGATTGTGTGCACAAACCTATGGCGAATTTGAAACGCGTGTGTTAACGTTATAATTTTCAGAAAATCGAAATAAAATACTAACAAAGCATGCCCCGGGTCAAATTGCTAATTTTGCCATTCCTGGAGGCCCCCCTCTATCTCCTAACACCCAGCCCCTTCCCGGGGCATGCTTTCCTTCATGCCCTTATTTGTGGGCGGGGATTGTGTGCACAAACCTATGGCGAATTTGAAACGCGTGTGTTAACGTTATAATTTTCAGAAAATCGAAATAAAATACTAACAAAGCATGCCCCGGGTCAAATTGCTAATTTTGCCATTCCTGGAGGCCCCCCTCTATCTCCTAACACCCAGCCCCTTCCCGGGGCATGCTTTCCTTCATGCCCTTATTTGTGGGCGGGGATTGTGTGCACAAACCTATGGCGAATTTGAAACGCGTGTGTTAACGTTATAATTTTCAGAAAATCGAAATAAAATACTAACAAAGCATGCCCCGGGTCAAATTGCTAATTTTGCCATTCCTGGAGGCCCCCCTCTATCTCCTAACACCCAGCCCCTTCCCGGGGCATGCTTTCCTTCATGCCCTTATTTGTGGGCGGGGATTGTGTGCACAAACCTATGGCGAATTTGAAACGCGTGTGTTAACGTTATAATTTTCAGAAAATCGAAATAAAATACTAACAAAGCATGCCCCGGGTCAAATTGCTAATTTTGCCATTCCTGGAGGCCCCCCTCTATCTCCTAACACCCAGCCCCTTCCCGGGGCATGCTTTCCTTCATGCCCTTATTTGTGGGCGGGGATTGTGTGCACAAACCTATGGCGAATTTGAAACGCGTGTGTTAACGTTATAATTTTCAGAAAATCGAAATAAAATACTAACAAAGCATGCCCCGGGTCAAATTGCTAATTTTGCCATTCCTGGAGGCCCCCCTCTATCTCCTAACACCCAGCCCCTTCCCGGGGCATGCTTTCCTTCATGCCCTTATTTGTGGGCGGGGATTGTGTGCACAAACCTATGGCGAATTTGAAACGCGTGTGTTAACGTTATAATTTTCAGAAAATCGAAATAAAATACTAACAAAGCATGCCCCGGGTCAAATTGCTAATTTTGCCATTCCTGGAGGCCCCCCTCTATCTCCTAACACCCAGCCCCTTCCCGGGGCATGCTTTCCTTCATGCCCTTATTTGTGGGCGGGGATTGTGTGCACAAACCTATGGCGAATTTGAAACGCGTGTGTTAACGTTATAATTTTCAGAAAATCGAAATAAAATACTAACAAAGCATGCCCCGGGTCAAATTGCTAATTTTGCCATTCCTGGAGGCCCCCCTCTATCTCCTAACACCCAGCCCCTTCCCGGGGCATGCTTTCCTTCATGCCCTTATTTGTGGGCGGGGATTGTGTGCACAAACCTATGGCGAATTTGAAACGCGTGTGTTAACGTTATAATTTTCAGAAAATCGAAATAAAATACTAACAAAGCATGCCCCGGGTCAAATTGCTAATTTTGCCATTCCTGGAGGCCCCCCTCTATCTCCTAACACCCAGCCCCTTCCCGGGGCATGCTTTCCTTCATGCCCTTATTTGTGGGCGGGGATTGTGTGCACAAACCTATGGCGAATTTGAAACGCGTGTGTTAACGTTATAATTTTCAGAAAATCGAAATAAAATACTAACAAAGCATGCCCCGGGTCAAATTGCTAATTTTGCCATTCCTGGAGGCCCCCCTCTATCTCCTAACACCCAGCCCCTTCCCGGGGCATGCTTTCCTTCATGCCCTTATTTGTGGGCGGGGATTGTGTGCACAAACCTATGGCGAATTTGAAACGCGTGTGTTAACGTTATAATTTTCAGAAAATCGAAATAAAATACTAACAAAGCATGCCCCGGGTCAAATTGCTAATTTTGCCATTCCTGGAGGCCCCCCTCTATCTCCTAACACCCAGCCCCTTCCCGGGGCATGCTTTCCTTCATGCCCTTATTTGTGGGCGGGGATTGTGTGCACAAACCTATGGCGAATTTGAAACGCGTGTGTTAACGTTATAATTTTCAGAAAATCGAAATAAAATACTAACAAAGCATGCCCCGGGTCAAATTGCTAATTTTGCCATTCCTGGAGGCCCCCCTCTATCTCCTAACACCCAGCCCCTTCCCGGGGCATGCTTTCCTTCATGCCCTTATTTGTGGGCGGGGATTGTGTGCACAAACCTATGGCGAATTTGAAACGCGTGTGTTAACGTTATAATTTTCAGAAAATCGAAATAAAATACTAACAAAGCATGCCCCGGGTCAAATTGCTAATTTTGCCATTCCTGGAGGCCCCCCTCTATCTCCTAACACCCAGCCCCTTCCCGGGGCATGCTTTCCTTCATGCCCTTATTTGTGGGCGGGGATTGTGTGCACAAACCTATGGCGAATTTGAAACGCGTGTGTTAACGTTATAATTTTCAGAAAATCGAAATAAAATACTAACAAAGCATGCCCCGGGTCAAATTGCTAATTTTGCCATTCCTGGAGGCCCCCCTCTATCTCCTAACACCCAGCCCCTTCCCGGGGCATGCTTTCCTTCATGCCCTTATTTGTGGGCGGGGATTGTGTGCACAAACCTATGGCGAATTTGAAACGCGTGTGTTAACGTTATAATTTTCAGAAAATCGAAATAAAATACTAACAAAGCATGCCCCGGGTCAAATTGCTAATTTTGCCATTCCTGGAGGCCCCCCTCTATCTCCTAACACCCAGCCCCTTCCCGGGGCATGCTTTCCTTCATGCCCTTATTTGTGGGCGGGGATTGTGTGCACAAACCTATGGCGAATTTGAAACGCGTGTGTTAACGTTATAATTTTCAGAAAATCGAAATAAAATACTAACAAAGCATGCCCCGGGTCAAATTGCTAATTTTGCCATTCCTGGAGGCCCCCCTCTATCTCCTAACACCCAGCCCCTTCCCGGGGCATGCTTTCCTTCATGCCCTTATTTGTGGGCGGGGATTGTGTGCACAAACCTATGGCGAATTTGAAACGCGTGTGTTAACGTTATAATTTTCAGAAAATCGAAATAAAATACTAACAAAGCATGCCCCGGGTCAAATTGCTAATTTTGCCATTCCTGGAGGCCCCCCTCTATCTCCTAACACCCAGCCCCTTCCCGGGGCATGCTTTCCTTCATGCCCTTATTTGTGGGCGGGGATTGTGTGCACAAACCTATGGCGAATTTGAAACGCGTGTGTTAACGTTATAATTTTCAGAAAATCGAAATAAAATACTAACAAAGCATGCCCCGGGTCAAATTGCTAATTTTGCCATTCCTGGAGGCCCCCCTCTATCTCCTAACACCCAGCCCCTTCCCGGGGCATGCTTTCCTTCATGCCCTTATTTGTGGGCGGGGATTGTGTGCACAAACCTATGGCGAATTTGAAACGCGTGTGTTAACGTTATAATTTTCAGAAAATCGAAATAAAATACTAACAAAGCATGCCCCGGGTCAAATTGCTAATTTTGCCATTCCTGGAGGCCCCCCTCTATCTCCTAACACCCAGCCCCTTCCCGGGGCATGCTTTCCTTCATGCCCTTATTTGTGGGCGGGGATTGTGTGCACAAACCTATGGCGAATTTGAAACGCGTGTGTTAACGTTATAATTTTCAGAAAATCGAAATAAAATACTAACAAAGCATGCCCCGGGTCAAATTGCTAATTTTGCCATTCCTGGAGGCCCCCCTCTATCTCCTAACACCCAGCCCCTTCCCGGGGCATGCTTTCCTTCATGCCCTTATTTGTGGGCGGGGATTGTGTGCACAAACCTATGGCGAATTTGAAACGCGTGTGTTAACGTTATAATTTTCAGAAAATCGAAATAAAATACTAACAAAGCATGCCCCGGGTCAAATTGCTAATTTTGCCATTCCTGGAGGCCCCCCTCTATCTCCTAACACCCAGCCCCTTCCCGGGGCATGCTTTCCTTCATGCCCTTCTTTGTGGGCGGGGATTGTGTGCACAAACCTATGGCGAATTTGAAACGCGTGTGTTAACGTTATAATTTTCAGAAAATCGAAATAAAATACTAACAAAGCATGCCCCGGGTCAAATTGCTAATTTTGCCATTCCTGGAGGCCCCCCTCTATCTCCTAACACCCAGCCCCTTCCCGGGGCATGCTTTCCTTCATGCCCTTATTTGTGGGCGGGGATTGTGTGCACAAACCTATGGCGAATTTGAAACGCGTGTGTTAACGTTATAATTTTCAGAAAATCGAAATAAAATACTAACAAAGCATGCCCCGGGTCAAATTGCTAATTTTGCCATTCCTGGAGGCCCCCCTCTATCTCCTAACACCCAGCCCCTTCCCGGGGCATGCTTTCCTTCATGCCCTTATTTGTGGGCGGGGATTGTGTGCACAAACCTATGGCGAATTTGAAACGCGTGTGTTAACGTTATAATTTTCAGAAAATCGAAATAAAATACTAACAAAGCATGCCCCGGGTCAAATTGCTAATTTTGCCATTCCTGGAGGCCCCCCTCTATCTCCTAACACCCAGCCCCTTCCCGGGGCATGCTTTCCTTCATGCCCTTATTTGTGGGCGGGGATTGTGTGCACAAACCTATGGCGAATTTGAAACGCGTGTGTTAACGTTATAATTTTCAGAAAATCGAAATAAAATACTAACAAAGCATGCCCCGGGTCAAATTGCTAATTTTGCCATTCCTGGAGGCCCCCCTCTATCTCCTAACACCCAGCCCCTTCCCGGGGCATGCTTTCCTTCATGCCCTTATTTGTGGGCGGGGATTGTGTGCACAAACCTATGGCGAATTTGAAACGCGTGTGTTAACGTTATAATTTTCAGAAAATCGAAATAAAATACTAACAAAGCATGCCCCGGGTCAAATTGCTAATTTTGCCATTCCTGGAGGCCCCCCTCTATCTCCTAACACCCAGCCCCTTCCCGGGGCATGCTTTCCTTCATGCCCTTATTTGTGGGCGGGGATTGTGTGCACAAACCTATGGCGAATTTGAAACGCGTGTGTTAACGTTATAATTTTCAGAAAATCGAAATAAAATACTAACAAAGCATGCCCCGGGTCAAATTGCTAATTTTGCCATTCCTGGAGGCCCCCCTCTATCTCCTAACACCCAGCCCCTTCCCGGGGCATGCTTTCCTTCATGCCCTTATTTGTGGGCGGGGATTGTGTGCACAAACCTATGGCGAATTTGAAACGCGTGTGTTAACGTTATAATTTTCAGAAAATCGAAATAAAATACTAACAAAGCATGCCCCGGGTCAAATTGCTAATTTTGCCATTCCTGGAGGCCCCCCTCTATCTCCTAACACCCAGCCCCTTCCCGGGGCATGCTTTCCTTCATGCCCTTATTTGTGGGCGGGGATTGTGTGCACAAACCTATGGCGAATTTGAAACGCGTGTGTTAACGTTATAATTTTCAGAAAATCGAAATAAAATACTAACAAAGCATGCCCCGGGTCAAATTGCTAATTTTGCCATTCCTGGAGGCCCCCCTCTATCTCCTAACACCCAGCCCCTTCCCGGGGCATGCTTTCCTTCATGCCCTTATTTGTGGGCGGGGATTGTGTGCACAAACCTATGGCGAATTTGAAACGCGTGTGTTAACGTTATAATTTTCAGAAAATCGAAATAAAATACTAACAAAGCATGCCCCGGGTCAAATTGCTAATTTTGCCATTCCTGGAGGCCCCCCTCTATCTCCTAACACCCAGCCCCTTCCCGGGGCATGCTTTCCTTCATGCCCTTATTTGTGGGCGGGGATTGTGTGCACAAACCTATGGCGAATTTGAAACGCGTGTGTTAACGTTATAATTTTCAGAAAATCGAAATAAAATACTAACAAAGCATGCCCCGGGTCAAATTGCTAATTTTGCCATTCCTGGAGGCCCCCCTCTATCTCCTAACACCCAGCCCCTTCCCGGGGCATGCTTTCCTTCATGCCCTTATTTGTGGGCGGGGATTGTGTGCACAAACCTATGGCGAATTTGAAACGCGTGTGTTAACGTTATAATTTTCAGAAAATCGAAATAAAATACTAACAAAGCATGCCCCGGGTCAAATTGCTAATTTTGCCATTCCTGGAGGCCCCCCTCTATCTCCTAACACCCAGCCCCTTCCCGGGGCATGCTTTCCTTCATGCCCTTATTTGTGGGCGGGGATTGTGTGCACAAACCTATGGCGAATTTGAAACGCGTGTGTTAACGTTATAATTTTCAGAAAATCGAAATAAAATACTAACAAAGCATGCCCCGGGTCAAATTGCTAATTTTGCCATTCCTGGAGGCCCCCCTCTATCTCCTAACACCCAGCCCCTTCCCGGGGCATGCTTTCCTTCATGCCCTTATTTGTGGGCGGGGATTGTGTGCACAAACCTATGGCGAATTTGAAACGCGTGTGTTAACGTTATAATTTTCAGAAAATCGAAATAAAATACTAACAAAGCATGCCCCGGGTCAAATTGCTAATTTTGCCATTCCTGGAGGCCCCCCTCTATCTCCTAACACCCAGCCCCTTCCCGGGGCATGCTTTCCTTCATGCCCTTATTTGTGGGCGGGGATTGTGTGCACAAACCTATGGCGAATTTGAAACGCGTGTGTTAACGTTATAATTTTCAGAAAATCGAAATAAAATACTAACAAAGCATGCCCCGGGTCAAATTGCTAATTTTGCCATTCCTGGAGGCCCCCCTCTATCTCCTAACACCCAGCCCCTTCCCGGGGCATGCTTTCCTTCATGCCCTTATTTGTG
This sequence comes from Crossaster papposus, assembly GCA_037893245.1. Taxonomy (NCBI): domain Eukaryota; kingdom Metazoa; phylum Echinodermata; class Asteroidea; order Velatida; family Solasteridae; genus Crossaster; species Crossaster papposus. The sequence goes on along the minus strand of JBAIAA010000369.1, from coordinate 225,423 downwards.
GGCGGGGATTGTGTGCACAAACCTATGGCGAATTTGAAACGCGTGTGTTAACGTTATAATTTTCAGAAAATCGAAATAAAATACTAACAAAGCATGCCCCGGGTCAAATTGCTAATTTTGCCATTCCTGGAGGCCCCCCTCTATCTCCTAACACCCAGCCCCTTCCCGGGGCATGCTTTCCTTCATGCCCTTATTTGTGGGCGGGGATTGTGTGCACAAACCTATGGCGAATTTGAAACGCGTGTGTTAACGTTATAATTTTCAGAAAATCGAAATAAAATACTAACAAAGCATGCCCCGGGTCAAATTGCTAATTTTGCCATTCCTGGAGGCCCCCCTCTATCTCCTAACACCCAGCCCCTTCCCGGGGCATGCTTTCCTTCATGCCCTTATTTGTGGGCGGGGATTGTGTGCACAAACCTATGGCGAATTTGAAACGCGTGTGTTAACGTTATAATTTTCAGAAAATCGAAATAAAATACTAACAAAGCATGCCCCGGGTCAAATTGCTAATTTTGCCATTCCTGGAGGCCCCCCTCTATCTCCTAACACCCAGCCCCTTCCCGGGGCATGCTTTCCTTCATGCCCTTATTTGTGGGCGGGGATTGTGTGCACAAACCTATGGCGAATTTGAAACGCGTGTGTTAACGTTATAATTTTCAGAAAATCGAAATAAAATACTAACAAAGCATGCCCCGGGTCAAATTGCTAATTTTGCCATTCCTGGAGGCCCCCCTCTATCTCCTAACACCCAGCCCCTTCCCGGGGCATGCTTTCCTTCATGCCCTTATTTGTGGGCGGGGATTGTGTGCACAAACCTATGGCGAATTTGAAACGCGTGTGTTAACGTTATAATTTTCAGAAAATCGAAATAAAATACTAACAAAGCATGCCCCGGGTCAAATTGCTAATTTTGCCATTCCTGGAGGCCCCCCTCTATCTCCTAACACCCAGCCCCTTCCCGGGGCATGCTTTCCTTCATGCCCTTATTTGTGGGCGGGGATTGTGTGCACAAACCTATGGCGAATTTGAAACGCGTGTGTTAACGTTATAATTTTCAGAAAATCGAAATAAAATACTAACAAAGCATGCCCCGGGTCAAATTGCTAATTTTGCCATTCCTGGAGGCCCCCCTCTATCTCCTAACACCCAGCCCCTTCCCGGGGCATGCTTTCCTTCATGCCCTTATTTGTGGGCGGGGATTGTGTGCACAAACCTATGGCGAATTTGAAACGCGTGTGTTAACGTTATAATTTTCAGAAAATCGAAATAAAATACTAACAAAGCATGCCCCGGGTCAAATTGCTAATTTTGCCATTCCTGGAGGCCCCCCTCTATCTCCTAACACCCAGCCCCTTCCCGGGGCATGCTTTCCTTCATGCCCTTATTTGTGGGCGGGGATTGTGTGCACAAACCTATGGCGAATTTGAAACGCGTGTGTTAACGTTATAATTTTCAGAAAATCGAAATAAAATACTAACAAAGCATGCCCCGGGTCAAATTGCTAATTTTGCCATTCCTGGAGGCCCCCCTCTATCTCCTAACACCCAGCCCCTTCCCGGGGCATGCTTTCCTTCATGCCCTTATTTGTGGGCGGGGATTGTGTGCACAAACCTATGGCGAATTTGAAACGCGTGTGTTAACGTTATAATTTTCAGAAAATCGAAATAAAATACTAACAAAGCATGCCCCGGGTCAAATTGCTAATTTTGCCATTCCTGGAGGCCCCCCTCTATCTCCTAACACCCAGCCCCTTCCCGGGGCATGCTTTCCTTCATGCCCTTATTTGTGGGCGGGGATTGTGTGCACAAACCTATGGCGAATTTGAAACGCGTGTGTTAACGTTATAATTTTCAGAAAATCGAAATAAAATACTAACAAAGCATGCCCCGGGTCAAATTGCTAATTTTGCCATTCCTGGAGGCCCCCCTCTATCTCCTAACACCCAGCCCCTTCCCGGGGCATGCTTTCCTTCATGCCCTTATTTGTGGGCGGGGATTGTGTGCACAAACCTATGGCGAATTTGAAACGCGTGTGTTAACGTTATAATTTTCAGAAAATCGAAATAAAATACTAACAAAGCATGCCCCGGGTCAAATTGCTAATTTTGCCATTCCTGGAGGCCCCCCTCTATCTCCTAACACCCAGCCCCTTCCCGGGGCATGCTTTCCTTCATGCCCTTATTTGTGGGCGGGGATTGTGTGCACAAACCTATGGCGAATTTGAAACGCGTGTGTTAACGTTATAATTTTCAGAAAATCGAAATAAAATACTAACAAAGCATGCCCCGGGTCAAATTGCTAATTTTGCCATTCCTGGAGGCCCCCCTCTATCTCCTAACACCCAGCCCCTTCCCGGGGCATGCTTTCCTTCATGCCCTTATTTGTGGGCGGGGATTGTGTGCACAAACCTATGGCGAATTTGAAACGCGTGTGTTAACGTTATAATTTTCAGAAAATCGAAATAAAATACTAACAAAGCATGCCCCGGGTCAAATTGCTAATTTTGCCATTCCTGGAGGCCCCCCTCTATCTCCTAACACCCAGCCCCTTCCCGGGGCATGCTTTCCTTCATGCCCTTATTTGTGGGCGGGGATTGTGTGCACAAACCTATGGCGAATTTGAAACGCGTGTGTTAACGTTATAATTTTCAGAAAATCGAAATAAAATACTAACAAAGCATGCCCCGGGTCAAATTGCTAATTTTGCCATTCCTGGAGGCCCCCCTCTATCTCCTAACACCCAGCCCCTTCCCGGGGCATGCTTTCCTTCATGCCCTTATTTGTGGGCGGGGATTGTGTGCACAAACCTATGGCGAATTTGAAACGCGTGTGTTAACGTTATAATTTTCAGAAAATCGAAATAAAATACTAACAAAGCATGCCCCGGGTCAAATTGCTAATTTTGCCATTCCTGGAGGCCCCCCTCTATCTCCTAACACCCAGCCCCTTCCCGGGGCATGCTTTCCTTCATGCCCTTATTTGTGGGCGGGGATTGTGTGCACAAACCTATGGCGAATTTGAAACGCGTGTGTTAACGTTATAATTTTCAGAAAATCGAAATAAAATACTAACAAAGCATGCCCCGGGTCAAATTGCTAATTTTGCCATTCCTGGAGGCCCCCCTCTATCTCCTAACACCCAGCCCCTTCCCGGGGCATGCTTTCCTTCATGCCCTTATTTGTGGGCGGGGATTGTGTGCACAAACCTATGGCGAATTTGAAACGCGTGTGTTAACGTTATAATTTTCAGAAAATCGAAATAAAATACTAACAAAGCATGCCCCGGGTCAAATTGCTAATTTTGCCATTCCTGGAGGCCCCCCTCTATCTCCTAACACCCAGCCCCTTCCCGGGGCATGCTTTCCTTCATGCCCTTATTTGTGGGCGGGGATTGTGTGCACAAACCTATGGCGAATTTGAAACGCGTGTGTTAACGTTATAATTTTCAGAAAATCGAAATAAAATACTAACAAAGCATGCCCCGGGTCAAATTGCTAATTTTGCCATTCCTGGAGGCCCCCCTCTATCTCCTAACACCCAGCCCCTTCCCGGGGCATGCTTTCCTTCATGCCCTTATTTGTGGGCGGGGATTGTGTGCACAAACCTATGGCGAATTTGAAACGCGTGTGTTAACGTTATAATTTTCAGAAAATCGAAATAAAATACTAACAAAGCATGCCCCGGGTCAAATTGCTAATTTTGCCATTCCTGGAGGCCCCCCTCTATCTCCTAACACCCAGCCCCTTCCCGGGGCATGCTTTCCTTCATGCCCTTATTTGTGGGCGGGGATTGTGTGCACAAACCTATGGCGAATTTGAAACGCGTGTGTTAACGTTATAATTTTCAGAAAATCGAAATAAAATACTAACAAAGCATGCCCCGGGTCAAATTGCTAATTTTGCCATTCCTGGAGGCCCCCCTCTATCTCCTAACACCCAGCCCCTTCCCGGGGCATGCTTTCCTTCATGCCCTTATTTGTGGGCGGGGATTGTGTGCACAAACCTATGGCGAATTTGAAACGCGTGTGTTAACGTTATAATTTTCAGAAAATCGAAATAAAATACTAACAAAGCATGCCCCGGGTCAAATTGCTAATTTTGCCATTCCTGGAGGCCCCCCTCTATCTCCTAACACCCAGCCCCTTCCCGGGGCATGCTTTCCTTCATGCCCTTATTTGTGGGCGGGGATTGTGTGCACAAACCTATGGCGAATTTGAAACGCGTGTGTTAACGTTATAATTTTCAGAAAATCGAAATAAAATACTAACAAAGCATGCCCCGGGTCAAATTGCTAATTTTGCCATTCCTGGAGGCCCCCCTCTATCTCCTAACACCCAGCCCCTTCCCGGGGCATGCTTTCCTTCATGCCCTTATTTGTGGGCGGGGATTGTGTGCACAAACCTATGGCGAATTTGAAACGCGTGTGTTAACGTTATAATTTTCAGAAAATCGAAATAAAATACTAACAAAGCATGCCCCGGGTCAAATTGCTAATTTTGCCATTCCTGGAGGCCCCCCTCTATCTCCTAACACCCAGCCCCTTCCCGGGGCATGCTTTCCTTCATGCCCTTATTTGTGGGCGGGGATTGTGTGCACAAACCTATGGCGAATTTGAAACGCGTGTGTTAACGTTATAATTTTCAGAAAATCGAAATAAAATACTAACAAAGCATGCCCCGGGTCAAATTGCTAATTTTGCCATTCCTGGAGGCCCCCCTCTATCTCCTAACACCCAGCCCCTTCCCGGGGCATGCTTTCCTTCATGCCCTTATTTGTGGGCGGGGATTGTGTGCACAAACCTATGGCGAATTTGAAACGCGTGTGTTAACGTTATAATTTTCAGAAAATCGAAATAAAATACTAACAAAGCATGCCCCGGGTCAAATTGCTAATTTTGCCATTCCTGGAGGCCCCCCTCTATCTCCTAACACCCAGCCCCTTCCCGGGGCATGCTTTCCTTCATGCCCTTATTTGTGGGCGGGGATTGTGTGCACAAACCTATGGCGAATTTGAAACGCGTGTGTTAACGTTATAATTTTCAGAAAATCGAAATAAAATACTAACAAAGCATGCCCCGGGTCAAATTGCTAATTTTGCCATTCCTGGAGGCCCCCCTCTATCTCCTAACACCCAGCCCCTTCCCGGGGCATGCTTTCCTTCATGCCCTTATTTGTGGGCGGGGATTGTGTGCACAAACCTATGGCGAATTTGAAACGCGTGTGTTAACGTTATAATTTTCAGAAAATCGAAATAAAATACTAACAAAGCATGCCCCGGGTCAAATTGCTAATTTTGCCATTCCTGGAGGCCCCCCTCTATCTCCTAACACCCAGCCCCTTCCCGGGGCATGCTTTCCTTCATGCCCTTATTTGTGGGCGGGGATTGTGTGCACAAACCTATGGCGAATTTGAAACGCGTGTGTTAACGTTATAATTTTCAGAAAATCGAAATAAAATACTAACAAAGCATGCCCCGGGTCAAATTGCTAATTTTGCCATTCCTGGAGGCCCCCCTCTATCTCCTAACACCCAGCCCCTTCCCGGGGCATGCTTTCCTTCATGCCCTTATTTGTGGGCGGGGATTGTGTGCACAAACCTATGGCGAATTTGAAACGCGTGTGTTAACGTTATAATTTTCAGAAAATCGAAATAAAATACTAACAAAGCATGCCCCGGGTCAAATTGCTAATTTTGCCATTCCTGGAGGCCCCCCTCTATCTCCTAACACCCAGCCCCTTCCCGGGGCATGCTTTCCTTCATGCCCTTATTTGTGGGCGGGGATTGTGTGCACAAACCTATGGCGAATTTGAAACGCGTGTGTTAACGTTATAATTTTCAGAAAATCGAAATAAAATACTAACAAAGCATGCCCCGGGTCAAATTGCTAATTTTGCCATTCCTGGAGGCCCCCCTCTATCTCCTAACACCCAGCCCCTTCCCGGGGCATGCTTTCCTTCATGCCCTTATTTGTGGGCGGGGATTGTGTGCACAAACCTATGGCGAATTTGAAACGCGTGTGTTAACGTTATAATTTTCAGAAAATCGAAATAAAATACTAACAAAGCATGCCCCGGGTCAAATTGCTAATTTTGCCATTCCTGGAGGCCCCCCTCTATCTCCTAACACCCAGCCCCTTCCCGGGGCATGCTTTCCTTCATGCCCTTATTTGTGGGCGGGGATTGTGTGCACAAACCTATGGCGAATTTGAAACGCGTGTGTTAACGTTATAATTTTCAGAAAATCGAAATAAAATACTAACAAAGCATGCCCCGGGTCAAATTGCTAATTTTGCCATTCCTGGAGGCCCCCCTCTATCTCCTAACACCCAGCCCCTTCCCGGGGCATGCTTTCCTTCATGCCCTTATTTGTGGGCGGGGATTGTGTGCACAAACCTATGGCGAATTTGAAACGCGTGTGTTAACGTTATAATTTTCAGAAAATCGAAATAAAATACTAACAAAGCATGCCCCGGGTCAAATTGCTAATTTTGCCATTCCTGGAGGCCCCCCTCTATCTCCTAACACCCAGCCCCTTCCCGGGGCATGCTTTCCTTCATGCCCTTATTTGTGGGCGGGGATTGTGTGCACAAACCTATGGCGAATTTGAAACGCGTGTGTTAACGTTATAATTTTCAGAAAATCGAAATAAAATACTAACAAAGCATGCCCCGGGTCAAATTGCTAATTTTGCCATTCCTGGAGGCCCCCCTCTATCTCCTAACACCCAGCCCCTTCCCGGGGCATGCTTTCCTTCATGCCCTTATTTGTGGGCGGGGATTGTGTGCACAAACCTATGGCGAATTTGAAACGCGTGTGTTAACGTTATAATTTTCAGAAAATCGAAATAAAATACTAACAAAGCATGCCCCGGGTCAAATTGCTAATTTTGCCATTCCTGGAGGCCCCCCTCTATCTCCTAACACCCAGCTCCTTCCCGGGGCATGCTTTCCTTCATGCCCTTATTTGTGGGCGGGGATTGTGTGCACAAACCTATGGCGAATTTGAAACGCGTGTGTTAACGTTATAATTTTCAGAAAATCGAAATAAAATACTAACAAAGCATGCCCCGGGTCAAATTGCTAATTTTGCCATTCCTGGAGGCCCCCCTCTATCTCCTAACACCCAGCCCCTTCCCGGGGCATGCTTTCCTTCATGCCCTTATTTGTGGGCGGGGATTGTGTGCACAAACCTATGGCGAATTTGAAACGCGTGTGTTAACGTTATAATTTTCAGAAAATCGAAATAAAATACTAACAAAGCATGCCCCGGGTCAAATTGCTAATTTTGCCATTCCTGGAGGCCCCCCTCTATCTCCTAACACCCAGCCCCTTCCCGGGGCATGCTTTCCTTCATGCCCTTATTTGTGGGCGGGGATTGTGTGCACAAACCTATGGCGAATTTGAAACGCGTGTGTTAACGTTATAATTTTCAGAAAATCGAAATAAAATACTAACAAAGCATGCCCCGGGTCAAATTGCTAATTTTGCCATTCCTGGAGGCCCCCCTCTATCTCCTAACACCCAGCCCCTTCCTGGGGCATGCTTTCCTTCATGCCCTTATTTGTGGGCGGGGATTGTGTGCACAAACCTATGGCGAATTTGAAACGCGTGTGTTAACGTTATAATTTTCAGAAAATCGAAATAAAATACTAACAAAGCATGCCTCGGGTCAAATTGCTAATTTTGCCATTCCTGGAGGCCCCCCTCTATCTCCTAACACCCAGCCCCTTCCCGGGGCATGCTTTCCTTCATGCCCTTATTTGTGGGCGGGGATTGTGTGCACAAACCTATGGCGAATTTGAAACGCGTGTGTTAACGTTATAATTTTCAGAAAATCGAAATAAAATACTAACAAAGCATGCCCCGGGTCAAATTGCTAATTTTGCCATTCCTGGAGGCCCCCCTCTATCTCCTAACACCCAGCCCCTTCCCGGGGCATGCTTTCCTTCATGCCCTTATTTGTGGGCGGGGATTGTGTGCACAAACCTATGGCGAATTTGAAACGCGTGTGTTAACGTTATAATTTTCAGAAAATCGAAATAAAATACTAACAAAGCATGCCCCGGGTCAAATTGCTAATTTTGCCATTCCTGGAGGCCCCCCTCTATCTCCTAACACCCAGCCCCTTCCCGGGGCATGCTTTCCTTCATGCCCTTATTTGTGGGCGGGGATTGTGTGCACAAACCTATGGCGAATTTGAAACGCGTGTGTTAACGTTATAATTTTCAGAAAATCGAAATAAAATACTAACAAAGCATGCCCCGGGTCAAATTGCTAATTTTGCCATTCCTGGAGGCCCCCCTCTATCTCCTAACACCCAGCCCCTTCCCGGGGCATGCTTTCCTTCATGCCCTTATTTGTGGGCGGGGATTGTGTGCACAAACCTATGGCGAATTTGAAACGCGTGTGTTAACGTTATAATTTTCAGAAAATCGAAATAAAATACTAACAAAGCATGCCCCGGGTCAAATTGCTAATTTTGCCATTCCTGGAGGCCCCCCTCTATCTCCTAACACCCAGCCCCTTCCCGGGGCATGCTTTCCTTCATGCCCTTATTTGTGGGCGGGGATTGTGTGCACAAACCTATGGCGAATTTGAAACGCGTGTGTTAACGTTATAATTTTCAGAAAATCGAAATAAAATACTAACAAAGCATGCCCCGGGTCAAATTGCTAATTTTGCCATTCCTGGAGGCCCCCCTCTATCTCCTAACACCCAGCCCCTTCCCGGGGCATGCTTTCCTTCATGCCCTTATTTGTGGGCGGGGATTGTGTGCACAAACCTATGGCGAATTTGAAACGCGTGTGTTAACGTTATAATTTTCAGAAAATCGAAATAAAATACTAACAAAGCATGCCCCGGGTCAAATTGCTAATTTTGCCATTCCTGGAGGCCCCCCTCTATCTCCTAACACCCAGCCCCTTCCCGGGGCATGCTTTCCTTCATGCCCTTATTTGTGGGCGGGGATTGTGTGCACAAACCTATGGCGAATTTGAAACGCGTGTGTTAACGTTATAATGTTCAGAAAATCGAAATAAAATACTAACAAAGCATGCCCCGGGTCAAATTGCTCATTTTGCCATTCCTGGAGGCCCCCCTCTATCTCCTAACACCCAGCCCCTTCCCGGGGCATGCTTTCCTTCATGCCCTTATTTGTGGGCGGGGATTGTGTGCACAAACCTATGGCGAATTTGAAACGCGTGTGTTAACGTTATAATTTTCAGAAAATCGAAATAAAATACTAACAAAGCATGCCCCGGGTCAAATTGCTAATTTTGCCATTCCTGGAGGCCCCCCTCTATCTCCTAACACCCAGCCCCTTCCCGGGGCATGCTTTCCTTCATGCCCTTATTTGTGGGCGGGGATTGTGTGCATAAGAAATATGTAAAGGGAAAGAAGTGTGCATAAGCAATATGTAAAGGGAAAGAAGTGTGCATAAGAAATATGTAAAGGGAAATAAGTGTGCATAAGAAATATGTAAAGGGAAAGAAGTGTGCATAAGAAATATGTAAAGAGAAAGAAGTGTGCATAAGAAATATGTAAAGGGAAAGAAGTGTGCATAAGAAATATGTAAAGGGAAAGAAGTGTGCATAAGAAATATGTAAAGGGAAAGAAGTGTGCATAAGAAATATGTAAAGGGAAAGAAGTGTGCATAAGAAATATGTAAAGGGAAAGAAGTGTGCATAAGAAATATGTAAAGGGAAAGAAGTGTGCATAAGAAATATGTAAAGGGAAAGAAGTGTGCATAAGAAATATGTAAAGGGAAAGAAGTGTGCATAAGAAATATGTAAAGGGAAAGAAGTGTGCATAAGAAATATGTAAAGGGAAAGAAGTGTGCATAAGAAATATGTAAAGGGAAAGAAGTGTGCATAAGAAATATGTAAAGGGAAAGAAGTGTGCATAAGAAATATGTAAAGGGAAAGAAGTGTGCATAAGAAATATGTAAAGGGAAAGAAGTGTGCATAAGAAATATGTAAAGGGAAAGAAGTGTGCATAAGAAATATGTAAAGGGAAAGAAGTGTGCATAAGAAATATGTAAAGGGAAAGAAGTGTGCATAAGAAATATGTAAAGGGAAAGAAGTGTGCATAAGAAATATGTAAAGGGAAAGAAGTGTGCATAAGAAATATGTAAAGGGAAAGAAGTGTGCATAAGAAATATGTAAAGGGAAAGAAGTGTGCATAAGAAATATGTAAAGGGAAAGAAGTGTGCATAAGAAATATGTAAAGGGAAAGAAGTGTGCATAAGAAATATGTAAAGGGAAAGAAGTGTGCATAAGAAATATGTAAAGGGAAAGAAGTGTGCATAAGAAATATGTAAAGGGAAAGAAGTGTGCATAAGAAATATGTAAAGGGAAAGAAGTGTGCATAAGAAATATGTAAAGGGAAAGAAGTGTGCATAAGAAATATGTAAAGGGAAAGAAGTGTGCATAAGAAATATGTAATGGGAAAGAAGTGTGCATAAGAAATATGTAAAGGGAAAGAAGTGTGCATAAGAAATATGTAAAGGGAAAGAAGTGTGCATAAGAAATATGTAAAGGGAAAGAAGTGTGCATAAGAAATATGTAAAGGGAAAGAAGTGTGCATAAGAAATATGTAAAGGGAAAGAAGTGTGCATAAGAAATATGTAAAGGGAAAGAAGTGTGCATAAGAAATATGTAAAGGGAAAGAAGTGTGCATAAGAAATATGTAAAGGGAAAGAAGTGTGCATAAGAAATATGTAAAGGGAAAGAAGTGTGCATAAGAAATATGTAAAGGGAAAGAAGTGTGCATAAGAAATATGTAAAGGGAAAGAAGTGTGCATAAGAAATATGTAAAGGGAAAGAAGTGTGCATAAGAAATATGTAAAGGGAAAGAAGTGTGCATAAGAAATATGTAAAGGGAAAGAAGTGTGCATAAGAAATATGTAAAGGGAAAGAAGTGTGCATAAGAAATATGTAAAGGGAAAGAAGTGTGCATAAGAAATATGTAAAAGGAAAGAAGTGTGCATAAGAAATATGTAAAGGGAAAGAAGTGTGCATAAGAAATATGTAAAGGGAAAGAAGTGTGCATAAGAAATATGTAAAGGGAAAGAAGTGTGCATAAGAAATATGTAAAGGGAAAGAAGTGTGCATAAGAAATATGTAAAGGGAAAGAAGTGTGCATAAGAAATATGTAAAGGGAAAGAAGTGTGCATAAGAAATAAACACATGATGTGGGAACAAGCCCTCGAGTTAAATATGTAAAGGGAAAGAAGTGTGCATAAGAAATATGTAAAGGGAAATAAGTGTGCATAAGAAATATGTAAAGGGAAAGAAGTGTGCATAAGAAATATGTAAAGGGAAAGAAGTGTGCATAAGAAATAAACACATGATGTGGGAACAAGCCCTCGAGTTAAATATGTAAAGGGAAAGAAGTGTGCATAAGAAATATGTAAAGGGAAAGAAGTGTGCATAAGAAATATGTAAAGGGAAAGAAGTGTGCATAAGAAATATGTAAAGGGAAAGAAGTGTGCATAAGAAATATGTAAAGGGAAAGAAGTGTGCATAAGAAATATGTAAAGGGAAAGAAGTGTGCATAAGAAATATGTAAAGGGAAAGAAGTGTGCATAAGAAATATGTAAAGGGAAAGAAGTGTGCATAAGAAATATGTAAAGGGAAAGAAGTGTGCATAAGAAATATGTAAAGGGAAAGAAGTGTGCATAAGAAATATGTAAAGGGAAAGAAGTGTGCATAAGAAATATGTAAAGGGAATGAAGTGTGCATAAGAAATATGTAAAGGGAAAGAAGTGTGCATAAGAAATAAACACATGATGTGGGAACAAGCCCTCGAGTTAAATATGTAAAGGGAAAGAAGTGTGCATAAGAAATATGTAAAGGGAAAGAAGTGTGCATAAGAAATATGTAAAGGGAAAGAAGTGTGCATAAGAAATATGTAAAGGGAAAGAAGTGTGCATAAGAAATATGTAAAGGGAAAGAAGTGTGCATAAGAAATATGTAAAGGGAAAGAAGTGTGCATAAGAAATATGTAAAGGAAAAGAAGTGTGCATAAGAAATATGTAAAGGGAAAGAAGTATGCATAAGAAATATGTAAAGGGAAAGAAGTGTGCATAAGAAATATGTAAAGGGAAAGAAGTGTGCATAAGAAATATGTAAAGGGAAAGAAGTGTGCATAAGAAATATGTAAAGGGAAAGAAGTGTGCATAAGAAATATGTAAAGGGAAAGAAGTGTGCATAAGAAATAAACACATGATGTGGGAACAAGCCCTCGAGTTAAATATGTAAAGGGAAAGAAGTGTGCATAAGAAATATGTAAAGGGAAATAAGTGTGCATAAGAAATATGTAAAGGGAAAGAAGTGTGCATAAGAAATATGTAAAGGGAAAGAAGTGTGCATAAGAAATATGTAAAGGGAAAGAAGTGTGCATAAGAAATATGTAAAGGGAAAGAAGTGTGCATAAGAAATATGTAAAGGGAAAGAAGTGTGCATAAGAAATATGTAAAGGGAAAGAAGTGTGCATAAGAAATATGTAAAGGGAAAGAAGTGTGCATAAGAAATATGTAAAGGGAAAGAAGTGTGCATAAGAAATATGTAAAGGGAAAGAAGTGTGCATAAGAAATAAACACATGATGTGGGAACAAGCCCTCGAGTTAAATATGTAAAGGGAAAGAAGTGTGCATAAGAAATATGTAAAGGGAAAGAAGTGTGCATAAGAAATATGTAAAGGGAAAGAAGTGTGCATAAGAAATATGTAAAGGGAAAGAAGTGTGCATAAGAAATATGTAAAGGGAAAGAAGTGTGCATAAGAAATATGTAAAGGGAAAGAAGTGTGCATAAGAAATATGTAAAGGAAAAGAAGTGTGCATAAGAAATATGTAAAGGGAAAGAAGTATGCATAAGAAATATGTAAAGGGAAAGAAGTGTGCATAAGAAATATGTAAAGGGAAAGAAGTGTGCATAAGAAATATGTAAAGGGAAAGAAGTGTGCATAAGAAATATGTAAAGGGAAAGAAGTGTGCATAAGAAATATGTAAAGGGAAAGAAGTGTGCATAAGAAATATGTAAAGGGAAAGAAGTGTGCATAAGAAATAAACACATGATGTGGGAACAAGCCCTCGAGTTAAATATGTAAAGGGAAAGAAGTGTGCATAAGAAATATGTAAAGGGAAATAAGTGTGCATAAGAAATATGTAAAGGGAAAGAAGTGTGCATAAGAAATATGTAAAGGGAAAGAAGTGTGCATAAGAAATAAACACATGATGTGGGAACAAGCCCTCGAGTTAAATATGTAAAGGGAAAGAAGTGTGCATAAGAAATATGTAAAGGGAAAGAAGTGTGCATAAGAAATATGTAAAGGGAAAGAAGTGTGCATAAGAAATATGTAAAGGGAAAGAAGTGTGCATAAGAAATATGTAAAGGGAAAGAAGTGTGCATAAGAAATATGTAAAGGGAAAGAAGTGTGCATAAGAAATATGTAAAGGAAAAGAAGTGTGCATAAGAAATATGTAAAGGGAAAGAAGTATGCATAAGAAATATGTAAAGGGAAAGAAGTGTGCATAAGAAATATGTAAAGGGAAAGAAGTGTGCATAAGACATATGTAAAGGGAAAGAAGTGTGCATAAGAAATATGTAAAGGGAAAGAAGTGTGCATAAGAAATAAACACATGATGTGGGAACAAGCCCTCGAGTTAAATATGTAAAGGGAAAGAAGTGTGCATAAGAAATATGTAAAGGGAAATAAGTGTGCATAAGAAATATGTAAAGGGAAAGAAGTGTGCATAAGAAATATGTAAAGGGAAAGAAGTGTGCATAAGAAATATGTAAAGGGAAAGAAGTGTGCATAAGAAATATGTAAAGGGAAAGAAGTGTGCATAAGAAATATGTAAAGGGAAAGAAGTGTGCATAAGAAATATGTAAAGGGAAAGAAGTGTGCATAAGAAATATGTAAAGGGAAAGAAGTGTGCATAAGAAATAAACACATGATGTGGGAACAAGCCCTCGAGTTAAATATGTAAAGGGAAAGAAGTGTGCATAATAAATATGTAAAGGGAAAGAAGTGTGCATAAGAAATATGTAAAGGGAAAGAAGTGTGCATAAGAAATATGTAAAGGGAAAGAAGTGTGCATAAGAAATATGTAAAGGGAAAGAAGTGTGCATAAGAAATATGTAAAGGGAAAGAAGTGTGCATAAGAAATATGTAAAGGGAAAGAAGTGTGCATAAGAAATATGTAAAGGGAAAGAAGTGTGCATAAGAAATATGTAAAGGGAAAGAAGTGTGCATAAGAAATATGTAAAGGGAAAGAAGTGTGCATAAGAAATATGTAAAGGGAAAGAAGTGTGCATAAGAAATATGTAAAGGGAAAGAAGTGTGCATAAGAAATATGTAAAGGGAAAGAAGTGTGCATAAGAAATATGTAAAGGGAAAGAAGTGTGCATAAGAAATATGTAAAGGGAAAGAAGTGTGCATAAGAAATATGTAAAAGGAAAGAAGTGTGCATAAGAAATAAACACATGATGTGGGAACAAGCCCTCGAGTTAAATATGTAAAGGGAAAGAAGAAGTGTGCATAAGAAATATGTAAAGGGAAAGAAGTGTGCATAAGAAATATGTAAAGGGAAAGAAGTGTGCATAAGAAATATGTAAAGGGAAAGAAGTGTGCATAAGAAATATGTAAAGGGAAGGAAGTGTGCATAAGAAATATGTAAAGGGAAAGAAGTGTGCATAAGAAATATGTAAAGGGAAAGAAGTGTGCATAAGAAATATGTAAAGGGAAAGAAGTGTGCATAAGAAATATGTAAAGAGAAAGAAGTGTGCATAAGAAATATGTAAAGGGAAAGAAGTGTGCATAAGAAATATGCAAAGGGAAAGAAGTGTGCATAAGAAATATGTAAAGGGAAAGAAGTGTGCATAAGAAATATGTAAAGGGAAAGAAGTGTGCATAAGAAATATGTAAAGGGAAAGAAGTGTGCATAAGAAATATGTAAAGGGAAAGAAGTGTGCATAAGAAATATGTAAAGGGAAAGAAGTGTGCATAAGAAATATGTAAAGGGAAAGAAGTGTGCATAAGAAATATGTAAAGGGAAAGAAGTGTGCATAAGAAATATGTAAAGGGAAAGAAGTGTGCATAAGAAATATGTAAAGGGAAAGAAGTGTGCATAAGAAATATGTAAAGGGAAAGAAGTGTGCATAAGAAATATGTAAAGGGAAAGAAGTGTGCATAAGAAATATGTAAAGGGAAAGAAGTGTGCATAAGAAATATGTAAAGGGAAAGAAGTGTGCATAAGAAATATGTAAAGGGAAAGAAGTGTGCATAAGAAATATGTAAAGGGAAAGAAGTGTGCATAAGAAATATGTAAAGGGAAAGAAGTGTGCATAAGAAATATGTAAAGGGAAAGAAGTGTGCATAAGAAATATGTAAAGGGAAAGAAGTGTGCATAAGAAATATGTAAAGGGAAAGAAGTGTGCATAAGAAATATGTAAAGGGAAAGAAGTGTGCATAAGAAATATGTAAAGGGAAAGAAGTGTGCATAAGAAATATGTAAAGGGAAAGAAGTGTGCATAAGAAATATGTAAAGGGAAAGAAGTGTGCATAAGAAATAAACACATGATGTGGGAACAAGCCCTCGAGTTAAATATGTAAAGGGAAAGAAGAAGTGTGCATAAGAAATATGTAAAGGGAAAGAAGTGTGCATAAGAAATATGTAAAGGGAAAGAAGTGTGCATAAGAAATATGTAAAGGGAAAGAAGTGTGCATAAGAAATATGTAAAGGGAAAGAAGTGTGCATACGAAATATGTAAAGGGAAAGAAGTGTGCATAAGAAATATGTAAAGGGAAAGAAGTGTGCATAAGAAATATGTAAAGGGAAAGAAGTGTGCATAAGAAATATGTAAAGGGAAAGAAGTGTGCATAAGAAATAAACACATGATGTGGGAACAAGCCCTCGAGTTAAATATGTAAAGGGAAAGAAGTGTGCATAAGAAATATGTAAAGGGAAATAAGTGTGCATAAGAAATATGTAAAGGGAAAGAAGTGTGCATAAGAAATAAACACATGATGTGGGAACAATCCCTCGAGTTAAATATGTAAAGGGAAAGAAGTGTGCATAAGAAATATGTAAAGGGAAAGAAGTGTGCATAAGAAATATGTAAAGGGAAAGAAGTGTGCATAAGAAATATGTAAAGGGAAAGAAGTGTGCATAAGAAATATGTAAAGGGAAAGAAGTGTGCATAAGAAATATGTAAAGGGAAAGAAGTGTGCATAAGAAATATGTAAAGGGAAAGAAGTGTGCATAAGAAATATGTAAAGGGAAAGAAGTGTGCATAAGAAATATGTAAAGGGAAAGAAGTGTGCATAAGAAATATGTAAAGGGAAAGAAGTGTGCATAAGAAATATGTAAAGGGAAAGAAGTGTGCATAAGAAATATGTAAAGGGAAAGAAGTGTGCATAAGAAATATGTAAAGGGAAAGAAGTGTGCATAAGAAATATGTAAAGGGAAAGAAGTGTGCATAAGAAATATGTAAAGGGAAAGAAGTGTGCATAAGAAATATGTAAAGGGAAAGAAGTGTGCATAAGAAATATGTAAAGGGAAAGAAGTGTGCATAAGAAATATGTAAAGGGAAAGAAGTGTGCATAAGAAATATGTAAAGGGAAAGAAGTGTGCATAAGAAATATGTAAAGGGAAAGAAGTGTGCATAAGAAATAAACACATGATGTCGGGACAAGCCCTCGAGTTAAATATGTAAAGGGAAAGAAGTGTGCATAAGAAATAATATAGGGAAAGAAGTGTGCATAAGAAATATGTAAAGGGAAAGAAGTGTGCATAAGAAATATGTAAAGGGAAAGAAGTGTGCATAAGAAATATGTAAAGGGAAAGAAGTGTGCATAAGAAATATGTAAAGGGAAAGAAGTGTGCATAAGAAATATGTAAAGGGAAAGAAGTGTGCATAAGAAATATGTAAAGGGAAAGAAGTGTGCATAAGAAATATGTAAAGGGAAAGAAGTGTGCATAAGAAATATGTAAAGGGAAAGAAGTGTGCATAAGAAATATGTAAAGGGAAAGAAGTGTGCATAAGAAATATGTAAAGGGAAAGAAGTGTGCATAAGAAATATGTAAAGGGAAAGAAGTGTGCATAAGAAATATGTAAAGGGAAAGAAGTGTGCATAAGAAATATGTAAAGGGAAAGAAGTGTGCATAAGAAATATGTAAAGGGAAAGAAGTGTGCATAAGAAATAATAAAGGGAAAGAAGTGTGCATAAGAAATATGTAAAGGGAAAGAAGTGTGCATAAGAAATATGTAAAGGGAAAGAAGTGTGCATAAGAAATATGTAAAGGGAAAGAAGTGTGCATAAGAACTATGTAAAGGGAAAGAAGTGTGCATAAGAAATATGTAAAGGAAAAGAAGTGTGCATAAGAAATAATAAAGGGAAAGAAGTGTGCATAAGAAATATGTAAAGGGAAATAAGTGTGCATAAGAAATATGTAAAGGGAAAGAAGTGTGCATAAGAAATATGTAAAGGGAAAGAAGTGTGCATAAGAAATATGTAAAGGGAAAGAAGTGTGCATAAGAAATATGTAAAGGGAAAGAAGTGTGCATAAGAAATATGTAAAGGGAAAGAAGTGTGCATAAGAAATATGTAAAGGGAAAGAAGTGTGCATAAGAAATATGTAAAGGGAAAGAAGTGTGCATAAGAAATAAACACATGATGTGGGAACAAGCCCTCGAGTTAAATATGTAAAGGGAAAGAAGTGTGCATAAGAAATATGTAAAGGGAAATAAGTGTGCATAAGAAATATGTAAAGGGAAAGAAGTGTGCATAAGAAATAAACACATGATGTGGGAACAAGCCATCGAGTTAAATATGTAAAGGGAAAGAAGTGTGCATAAGAAATATGTAAAGGGAAAGAAGTGTGCATAAGAAATATGTAAAGGGAAAGAAGTGTGCATAAGAAATATGTAAAGGGAAAGAAGTGTGCATAAGAAATATGTAAAGGGAAAGAAGTGTGCATACGAAATATGTAAAGGGAAAGAAGTGTGCATAAGAAAAATATGTAAAGGGAAAAGAAGTGTAGCATAAAGAAATATGTAAAGGGAAAGAAGTGTGCAGATGTAGGGAGAGTGGTGCATAGGAGTATGTAAAAGGGAAAGAAGTGTGCATAGAAATATGGTAAAGGGAAAGAAGTGTGGCAGAAATAAATATGTAAAGGGAAAGAGTGTGCATAAGAAAAGAAATAGGTAAAGGGAAAGAAGTGTGCATAAGAAATATGTAAAGGGAAAGAAGTGTGCATAAGAAATATGTAAAGGGAAAGAAGTGTGCATAAGAAATATGTAAAGGGAAAGAAGTGTGCATAAGAAATATGTAAAGGGAAAGAAGTGTGCATAAGAAATATGTAAAGGGAAAGAAGTGTGCATAAGAAATATGTAAAGGGAAAGAAGTGTGCATAAGAAATATGTAAAGGGAAAGAAGTGTGCATAAGAAATATGTAAAGGGAAAGAAGTGTGCATAAGAAATATGTAAAGGGAAAGAAGTGTGCATAAGAAATAAACACATGATGTCGGGACAAGCCCTCGAGTTAAATATGTAAAGGGAAAGAAGTGTGCATAAGAAATAATAAAGGGAAAGAAGTGTGCATAAGAAATATGTAAAGGGAAAGAAGTGTGCATAAGAAATATGTAAAGGGAAAGAAGTGTGCATAAGAAATATGTAAAGGGAAAGAAGTGTGCATAAGAAATATGTAAAGGGAAAGAAGTGTGCATAAGAAATATGTAAAGGGAAAGAAGTGTGCATAAGAAATATGTAAAGGGAAAGAAGTGTGCATAAGAAATATGTAGAGGGAAAGAAGTGTGCATAAGAAATATGTAAAGGGAAAGAAGTGTGCATAAGAAATATGTAAAGGGAAAGAAGTGTGCATAAGAAATATGTAAAGGGAAAGAAGTGTGCATAAGAAATATGTAAAGGGAAAGAAGTGTGCATAAGAAATATGTAAAGGGAAAGAAGTGTGCATAAGAAATATGTAAAGGGAAAGAAGTGTGCATAAGAAATATGTAAAGGGAAAGAAGTGTGCATAAGAAATAATAAAGGGAAAGAAGTGTGCATAAGAAATATGTAAAGGGAAAGAAGTGTGCATAAGAAATATGTAAAGGGAAAGAAGTGTGCATAAGAAATAAACACATGATGTGGGAACAAGCCCTCGAGTTAAAAATGTAAAGGGAAAGAAGTGTGCATAAGAAATATGTAAAGGGAAAGAAGTGTGCATAAGAAATATGTAAAGGGAAAGAAGTGTGCATAAGAAATATGTAAAGGGAAAGAAGTGTGCATAAGAAATATGTAAAGGGAAAGAAGTGTGCATAAGAAATATGTAAAGGGAAAGAAGTGTGCATAAGAAATATGTAAAGGGAAAGAAGTGTGCATAAGAAATATGTAAAGGGAAAGAAGTGTGCATAAGAAATATGTAAAGGGAAAGAAGTGTGCATAAGAAATATGTAAAGGGAAAGAAGTGTGCATAAGAAATATGTAAAGGGAAAGAAGTGTGCATAAGAAATATGTAAAGGGAAAGAAGTGTGCATAAGAAATATGTAAAGGGAAAGAAGTGTGCATAAGAAATATGTAAAGGGAAAGAAGTGTGCATAAGAAATATGTAAAGGGAAAGAAGTGTGCATAAGAAATATGTAAAGGGAAAGAAGTGTGCATAAGAAATATGTAAAGGGAAAGAAGTGTGCATAAGAAATATGTAAAGGGAAAGAAGTGTGCATAAGAAATATGTAAAGGGAAAGAAGTGTGCATAAGAAATATGTAAAGGGAAAGAAGTGTGCATAAGAAATATGTAAAGGGAAAGAAGTGTGCATAAGAAATATGTAAAGGGAAAGAAGTGTGCATAAGAAATATGTAAAGGGAAAGAAGTGTGCATAAGAAATATGTAAAGGGAAAGAAGTGTGCATAAGAAATATGTAAAGGGAAAGAAGTGTGCATAAGAAATATGTAAAGGGAAAGAAGTGTGCATAAGAAATATGTAAAGGGAAAGAAGTGTGCATAAGAAATATGTAAAGGGAAAGAAGTGTGCATAAGAAATATGTAAAGGGAAAGAAGTGTGCATAAGAAATAAACACATGATGTGGGAACAAGCCCTCGAGTTAAATATGTAAAGGGAAAGAAGTGTGCATAAGAAATATGTAAAGGGAAAGAAGTGTGCATAAGAAATATGTAAAGGGAAAGAAGTGTGCATAAGAAATAAACACATGATGTGGGAACAAGCCCTCGAGTTAAATATGTAAAGGGAAAGAAGTGTGCATAAGAAATAAACACATGATGTGGGAACAAGCCCTCGAGTTAAATATGTAAAGGGAAAGAAGTGTGCATAAGAAATATGTAAAGGGAAAGAAGTGTGCATAAGAAATATGTAAAGGGAAAGAAGTGTGCATAAGAAATATGTAAAGGGAAAGAAGTGTGCATAAGAAATATGTAAAGGGAAAGAAGTGTGCATAAGAAATATGTAAAGGGAAAGAAGTGTGCATAAGAAATAAACACATGATGTGGGAACAAGCCCTCGAGTTAAATATGTAAAGGGAAAGAAGTGTGCATAAGAAATATGTAAAGGGAAAGAAGTGTGCATAAGAAATATGTAAAGGGAAAGAAGTGTGCATAAGAAATAAACACATGATGTGGGAACAAGCCCTCGAGTTAAACATGTAAAGGGAAAGAAGTGTGCATAAGAAATATGTAAAGGGAAAGAAGTGTGCATAAGAAATATGTAAAGGGAAAGAAGTGTGCATAAGAAATATGTAAAGGGAAAGAAGTGTGCATAAGAAATATGTAAAGGGAAAGAAGTGTGCATAAGAAATATGTAAAGGGAAAGAAGTGTGCATAAGAAATATGTAAAGGGAAAGAAGTGTGCATAAGAAATATGTAAAGGGAAAGAAGTGTGCATAAGAAATATGTAAAGGGAAAGAAGTGTGCATAAGAAATATGTAAAGGGAAAGAAGTGTGCATAAGAAATATGTAAAGGGAAAGAAGTGTGCATAAGAAATATGTAAAGGGAAAGAAGTGTGCATAAGAAATATGTAAAGGGAAAGAAGTGTGCATACAAAATATGTAAAGGGAAAGAAGTGTGCATAAGAAATATGTAAAGGGAAAGAAGTGTGCATAAGAAATATGTAAAGGGAAAGAAGTGTGCATAAGAAATATGTAAAGGGAAAGAAGTGTGCATAAGAAATATGTAAAGGGAAAGAAGTGTGCATAAGAAATATGTAAAGGTAAAGAAGTGTGCATAAGAAATATGTAAAGGGAAAGAAGTGTGCATAAGAAATATGTAAAGGGAAAGAAGTGTGCATAAGAAATATGTAAAGGGAAAGAAGTGTGCATAAGAAATATGTAAAGGGAAAGAAGTGTGCATAAGAAATAAACACATGATGTGGGAACAAGCCCTCGA
The DNA here is from genome assembly GCA_037893245.1 of Crossaster papposus. Classification (NCBI taxonomy): domain Eukaryota; kingdom Metazoa; phylum Echinodermata; class Asteroidea; order Velatida; family Solasteridae; genus Crossaster; species Crossaster papposus. Next base: position 204,027 of record JBAIAA010000369.1, on the reverse strand, counting down.
GTTAAATATGTAAAGGGAAAGAAGTGTGCATAAGAAATATGTAAAGGGAAAGAAGTGTGCATAAGAAATATCTAAAGGGAAAGAAGTGTGCATAAGAAATAAACACATGATGTGGGAACAAGCCCTCGAGTTAAATATGTAAAGGGAAAGAAGTGTGCATAAGAAATAAACACATGATGTGGGAACAAGCCCTCGAGTTAAATATGTAAAGGGAAAGAAGTGTGCATAAGAAATATGTAAAGGGAAAGAAGTGTGCATAAGAAATATATAAAGAGAAAGAAGTGTGCATAAGAAATATGTAAAGGGAACGAAGTGTGCATAAGAAATATGTAAAGGGAAAGAAGTGTGCATAAGAAATATGTAAAGGGAAAGAAGTGTGCATAAGAAATATGTAAAGGGAAAGAAGTGTGCATAAGAAATAATAAAGGGAAAGAAGTGTGCATAAGAAATATGTAAAGGGAAAGAAGTGTGCATAAGAAATATGTAAAGGGAAAGAAGTGTGCATAAGAAATATGTAAAGGGAAAGAAGTGTGCATAAGAAATAAACACATGATGTGGGAACAAGCCCTCGAGTTAAATATGTAAAGGGAAAGAAGTGTGCATAAGAAATATGTAAAGGGAAAGAAGTGTGCATAAGAAATATGTAAAGGGAAAGAATTGTGCATAAGAAATAAACACATGATGTGGGAACAAGCCCTCGAGTTAAATATGTAAAGGGAAAGAAGTGTGCATAAGAAATAAACACATGATGTGGGAACAAGCCCTCGAGTTAAATATGTAAAGGGAAAGAAGTGTGCATAAGAAATATGTAAAGGGAAAGAAGTGTGCATAAGAAATATATAAAGGGAAAGAAGTGTGCATAAGAAATATGTAAAGGGAAAGAATTGTGCATAAGAAATAAACACATGATGTGGGAACAAGCCCTCGAGTTAAATATGTAAAGGGAAAGAAGTGTGCATAAGAAATAAACACATGATGTGGGAACAAGCCCTCGAGTTAAATATGTAAAGGGAAATAAGTGTGCATAAGAAATATGTAAAGGGAAAGAAGTGTGCATAAGAAATATATAAAGGGAAAGAAGTGTGCATAAGAAATATGTAAAGGGAAAGAAGTGTGCATAAGAAATATGTAAAGGCGAAAGAAGTGTGCATAAGAATTATGTAAAGGTAAAGAAGTGTGCATAAGAAATATGTAAAGGGAAAGAAGTGTGCATAAGAAATAATAAAGGGAAAGAAGTGTGCATAAGAAATATGTAAAGGGAAAGAAGTGTGCATAAGAAATATGTAAAGGGAAAGAAGTGTGCATAAGAAATATGTAAATGGAAAGAAGTGTGCATAAGAAATATGTAAAGGGAAAGAAGTGTGCATAAGAAATAATAAAGGGAAAGAAGTGTGCATAAGAAATATGTAAAGGGAAAGAAGTGTGCATAAGAAATATGTAAAGGGAAAGAAGTGTGCATAATGAATATGTAAAGGGAAAGAAGTGTGCATAAGAAATATCTAAAGGGAAAGAAGTGTGCATAAGAAATATGTAAAGGGAAAGAAGTGTGCATAAGAAATATGTAAAGGGAAAGAAGTGTGCATAAGAAATATGTAAAGGGAAAGAAGTGTGCATAAGAAATATGTAAAGGGAAAGAAGTGTGCATAAGAAATATGTAAAGGGAAAGAAGTGTGCATAAGAAATATGTAAAGGGAAAGAAGTGTGCATAAGAAATATGTAAAGGGAAAGAAGTGTGCATAAGAAATATGTAAAGGGAAAGAAGTGTGCATAAGAAATATGTAAAGGGAAAGAAGTGTGCATAAGAAATATGTAAAGGGAAAGAAGTGTGCATAAGAAATAAACACATGATGTGGGAACAAGCCCTCGAGTTAAACATGTAAAGGGAAAGAAGTGTGCATAAGAAATATGTAAAGGGAAAGAAGTGTGCATAAGAAATATGTAAAGGGAAAGAAGTGTGCATAAGAAATATGTAAAGGGAAAGAAGTGTGCATAAGAAATATGTAAAGGGAAAGAAGTGTGCATAAGAAATATGTAAAGGGAAAGAAGTGTGCATAAGAAATATGTAAAGGGAAAGAAGTGTGCATAAGAAATATGTAAAGGGAAAGAAGTGTGCATAAGAAATATGTAAAGGGAAAGAAGTGTGCATAAGAAATAATAAAGGGAAAGAAGTGTGCATAAGAAATATGTAAAGGGAAAGAAGTGTGCATAAGAAATATGTAAAGGGAAAGAAGTGTGCATAAGAAATATGTAAAGGGAAAGAAGTGTGCATAAGAAATATGTAAAGGGAAAGAAGTGTGCATAAGAAATATGTAAAGGGAAAGAAGTGTGCATAAGAAATATGTAAAGGGAAAGAAGTGTGCATAAGAAATATGTAGAGGGAAAGAAGTGTGCATAAGAAATATGTAAAGGGAAAGAAGTGTGCATAAGAAATATGTAAAGGGAAAGAAGTGTGCATAAGAAATATGTAAAGGGAAAGAAGTGTGCATAAGAAATATGTAAAGGGAAAGAAGTGTGCATAAGAAATATGTAAAGGGAAAGAAGTGTGCATAAGAAATATGTAAAGGGAAAGAAGTGTGCATAAGAAATATGTAAAGGGAAAGAAGTGTGCATAAGAAATAATAAAGGGAAAGAAGTGTGCATAAGAAATATGTAAAGGGAAAGAAGTGTGCATAAGAAATATGTAAAGGGAAAGAAGTGTGCATAAGAAATAAACACATGATGTGGGAACAAGCCCTCGAGTTAAAAATGTAAAGGGAAAGAAGTGTGCATAAGAAATATGTAAAGGGAAAGAAGTGTGCATAAGAAATATGTAAAGGGAAAGAAGTGTGCATAAGAAATATGTAAAGGGAAAGAAGTGTGCATAAGAAATATGTAAAGGGAAAGAAGTGTGCATAAGAAATATGTAAAGGGAAAGAAGTGTGCATAAGAAATATGTAAAGGGAAAGAAGTGTGCATAAGAAATATGTAAAGGGAAAGAAGTGTGCATAAGAAATATGTAAAGGGAAAGAAGTGTGCATAAGAAATATGTAAAGGGAAAGAAGTGTGCATAAGAAATATGTAAAGGGAAAGAAGTGTGCATAAGAAATATGTAAAGGGAAAGAAGTGTGCATAAGAAATATGTAAAGGGAAAGAAGTGTGCATAAGAAATATGTAAAGGGAAAGAAGTGTGCATAAGAAATATGTAAAGGGAAAGAAGTGTGCATAAGAAATATGTAAAGGGAAAGAAGTGTGCATAAGAAATATGTAAAGGGAAAGAAGTGTGCATAAGAAATATGTAAAGGGAAAGAAGTGTGCATAAGAAATATGTAAAGGGAAAGAAGTGTGCATAAGAAATATGTAAAGGGAAAGAAGTGTGCATAAGAAATATGTAAAGGGAAAGAAGTGTGCATAAGAAATATGTAAAGGGAAAGAAGTGTGCATAAGAAATATGTAAAGGGAAAGAAGTGTGCATAAGAAATATGTAAAGGGAAAGAAGTGTGCATAAGAAATATGTAAAGGGAAAGAAGTGTGCATAAGAAATATGTAAAGGGAAAGAAGTGTGCATAAGAAATATGTAAAGGGAAAGAAGTGTGCATAAGAAATATGTAAAGGGAAAGAAGTGTGCATAAGAAATAAACACATGATGTGGGAACAAGCCCTCGAGTTAAATATGTAAAGGGAAAGAAGTGTGCATAAGAAATATGTAAAGGGAAAGAAGTGTGCATAAGAAATATGTAAAGGGAAAGAAGTGTGCATAAGAAATAAACACATGATGTGGGAACAAGCCCTCGAGTTAAATATGTAAAGGGAAAGAAGTGTGCATAAGAAATAAACACATGATGTGGGAACAAGCCCTCGAGTTAAATATGTAAAGGGAAAGAAGTGTGCATAAGAAATATGTAAAGGGAAAGAAGTGTGCATAAGAAATATGTAAAGGGAAAGAAGTGTGCATAAGAAATATGTAAAGGGAAAGAAGTGTGCATAAGAAATATGTAAAGGGAAAGAAGTGTGCATAAGAAATATGTAAAGGGAAAGAAGTGTGCATAAGAAATAAACACATGATGTGGGAACAAGCCCTCGAGTTAAATATGTAAAGGGAAATAAGTGTGCATAAGAAATATGTAAAGGGAAAGAAGTGTGCATAAGAAATATGTAAAGGGAAAGAAGTGTGCATAAGAAATAAACACATGATGTGGGAACAAGCCCTCGAGTTAAACATGTACAGGGAAAGAAGTGTGCATAAGAAATATGTAAAGGGAAAGAAGTGTGCATAAGAAATATGTAAAGGGAAAGAAGTGTGCATAAGAAATATGTAAAGGGAAAGAAGTGTGCATAAGAAATATGTAAAGGGAAAGAAGTGTGCATAAGAAATATGTAAAGGGAAAGAAGTGTGCATAAGAAATATGTAAAGGGAACGAAGTGTGCATAAGAAATATGTAAAGGGAAAGAAGTGTGCATAAGAAATATGTAAAGGGAAAGAAGTGTGCATAAGAAATATGTAAAGGGAAAGAAGTGTGCATAAGAAATAATAAAGGGAAAGAAGTGTGCATAAGAAATATGTAAAGGGAAAGAAGTGTGCATAAGAAATATGTAAAGGGAAAGAAGTGTGCATAAGAAATATGTAAAGGGAAAGAAGTGTGCATAAGAAATAAACACATGATGTGGGAACAAGCCCTCGAGTTAAATATGTAAAGGGAAAGAAGTGTGCATAAGAAATATGTAAAGGGAAAGAAGTGTGCATAAGAAATATGTAAAGGGAAAGAATTGTGCATAAGAAATAAACACATGATGTGGGAACAAGCCCTCGAGTTAAATATGTAAAGGGAAAGAAGTGTGCATAAGAAATAAACACATGATGTGGGAACAAGCCCTCGAGTTAAATATGTAAAGGGAAAGAAGTGTGCATAAGAAATATGTAAAGGGAAAGAAGTGTGCATAAGAAATATATAAAGGGAAAGAAGTGTGCATAAGAAATATGTAAAGGGAAAGAATTGTGCATAAGAAATAAACACATGATGTGGGAACAAGCCCTCGAGTTAAATATGTAAAGGGAAAGAAGTGTGCATAAGAAATAAACACATGATGTGGGAACAAGCCCTCGAGTTAAATATGTAAAGGGAAAGAAGTGTGCATAAGAAATATGTAAAGGGAAAGAAGTGTGCATAAGAAATATATAAAGGGAAAGAAGTGTGCATAAGAAATATGTAAAGGGAAAGAAGTGTGCATAAGAAATATGTAAAGGCGAAAGAAGTGTGCATAAGAATTATGTAAAGGTAAAGAAGTGTGCATAAGAAATATGTAAAGGGAAAGAAGTGTGCATAAGAAATAATAAAGGGAAAGAAGTGTGCATAAGAAATATGTAAAGGGAAAGAAGTGTGCATAAGAAATATGTAAAGGGAAAGAAGTGTGCATAAGAAATATGTAAATGGAAAGAAGTGTGCATAAGAAATATGTAAAGGGAAAGAAGTGTGCATAAGAAATAATAAAGGGAAAGAAGTGTGCATAAGAAATATGTAAAGGGAAAGAAGTGTGCATAAGAAATATGTAAAGGGAAAGAAGTGTGCATAATGAATATGTAAAGGGAAAGAAGTGTGCATAAGAAATATCTAAAGGGAAAGAAGTGTGCATAAGAAATATGTAAAGGGAAAGAAGTGTGCATAAGAAATATGTAAAGGGAAAGAAGTGTGCATAAGAAATATGTAAAGGGAAAGAAGTGTGCATAAGAAATATGTAAAGGGAAAGAAGTGTGCATAAGAAATATGTAAAGGGAAAGAAGTGTGCATAAGAAATATGTAAAGGGAAAGAAGTGTGCATAAGAAATATGTAAAGGGAAAGAAGTGTGCATAAGAAATATGTAAAGGGAAAGAAGTGTGCATAAGAAATATGTAAAGGGAAAGAAGTGTGCATAAGAAATATGTAAAGGGAAAGAAGTGTGCATAAGAAATAAACACATGATGTGGGAACAAGCCCTCGAGTTAAACATGTAAAGGGAAAGAAGTGTGCATAAGAAATATGTAAAGGGAAAGAAGTGTGCATAAGAAATATGTAAAGGGAAAGAAGTGTGCATAAGAAATATGTAAAGGGAAAGAAGTGTGCATAAGAAATATGTAAAGGGAAAGAAGTGTGCATAAGAAATATGTAAAGGGAAAGAAGTGTGCATAAGAAATATGTAAAGGGAAAGAAGTGTGCATAAGAAATATGTAAAGGGAAAGAAGTGTGCATAAGAAATATGTAAAGGGAAAGAAGTGTGCATAAGAAATAATAAAGGGAAAGAAGTGTGCATAAGAAATATGTAAAGGGAAAGAAGTGTGCATAAGAAATATGTAAAGGGAAAGAAGTGTGCATAAGAAATATGTAAAGGGAAAGAAGTGTGCATAAGAAATATGTAAAGGGAAAGAAGTGTGCATAAGAAATATGTAAAGGGAAAGAAGTGTGCATAAGAAATATGTAAAGGGAAAGAAGTGTGCATAAGAAATATGTAGAGGGAAAGAAGTGTGCATAAGAAATATGTAAAGGGAAAGAAGTGTGCATAAGAAATATGTAAAGGGAAAGAAGTGTGCATAAGAAATATGTAAAGGGAAAGAAGTGTGCATAAGAAATATGTAAAGGGAAAGAAGTGTGCATAAGAAATATGTAAAGGGAAAGAAGTGTGCATAAGAAATATGTAAAGGGAAAGAAGTGTGCATAAGAAATATGTAAAGGGAAAGAAGTGTGCATAAGAAATAATAAAGGGAAAGAAGTGTGCATAAGAAATATGTAAAGGGAAAGAAGTGTGCATAAGAAATATGTAAAGGGAAAGAAGTGTGCATAAGAAATAAACACATGATGTGGGAACAAGCCCTCGAGTTAAAAATGTAAAGGGAAAGAAGTGTGCATAAGAAATATGTAAAGGGAAAGAAGTGTGCATAAGAAATATGTAAAGGGAAAGAAGTGTGCATAAGAAATATGTAAAGGGAAAGAAGTGTGCATAAGAAATATGTAAAGGGAAAGAAGTGTGCATAAGAAATATGTAAAGGGAAAGAAGTGTGCATAAGAAATATGTAAAGGGAAAGAAGTGTGCATAAGAAATATGTAAAGGGAAAGAAGTGTGCATAAGAAATATGTAAAGGGAAAGAAGTGTGCATAAGAAATATGTAAAGGGAAAGAAGTGTGCATAAGAAATATGTAAAGGGAAAGAAGTGTGCATAAGAAATATGTAAAGGGAAAGAAGTGTGCATAAGAAATATGTAAAGGGAAAGAAGTGTGCATAAGAAATATGTAAAGGGAAAGAAGTGTGCATAAGAAATATGTAAAGGGAAAGAAGTGTGCATAAGAAATATGTAAAGGGAAAGAAGTGTGCATAAGAAATATGTAAAGGGAAAGAAGTGTGCATAAGAAATATGTAAAGGGAAAGAAGTGTGCATAAGAAATATGTAAAGGGAAAGAAGTGTGCATAAGAAATATGTAAAGGGAAAGAAGTGTGCATAAGAAATATGTAAAGGGAAAGAAGTGTGCATAAGAAATATGTAAAGGGAAAGAAGTGTGCATAAGAAATATGTAAAGGGAAAGAAGTGTGCATAAGAAATATGTAAAGGGAAAGAAGTGTGCATAAGAAATATGTAAAGGGAAAGAAGTGTGCATAAGAAATATGTAAAGGGAAAGAAGTGTGCATAAGAAATATGTAAAGGGAAAGAAGTGTGCATAAGAAATATGTAAAGGGAAAGAAGTGTGCATAAGAAATAAACACATGATGTGGGAACAAGCCCTCGAGTTAAATATGTAAAGGGAAAGAAGTGTGCATAAGAAATATGTAAAGGGAAAGAAGTGTGCATAAGAAATATGTAAAGGGAAAGAAGTGTGCATAAGAAATAAACACATGATGTGGGAACAAGCCCTCGAGTTAAATATGTAAAGGGAAAGAAGTGTGCATAAGAAATAAACACATGATGTGGGAACAAGCCCTCGAGTTAAATATGTAAAGGGAAAGAAGTGTGCATAAGAAATATGTAAAGGGAAAGAAGTGTGCATAAGAAATATGTAAAGGGAAAGAAGTGTGCATAAGAAATATGTAAAGGGAAAGAAGTGTGCATAAGAAATATGTAAAGGGAAAGAAGTGTGCATAAGAAATATGTAAAGGGAAAGAAGTGTGCATAAGAAATAAACACATGATGTGGGAACAAGCCCTCGAGTTAAATATGTAAAGGGAAATAAGTGTGCATAAGAAATATGTAAAGGGAAAGAAGTGTGCATAAGAAATATGTAAAGGGAAAGAAGTGTGCATAAGAAATAAACACATGATGTGGGAACAAGCCCTCGAGTTAAACATGTACAGGGAAAGAAGTGTGCATAAGAAATATGTAAAGGGAAAGAAGTGTGCATAAGAAATATGTAAAGGGAAAGAAGTGTGCATAAGAAATATGTAAAGGGAAAGAAGTGTGCATAAGAAATATGTAAAGGGAAAGAAGTGTGCATAAGAAATATGTAAAGGGGAAGAAGTGTGCATAAGAAATATGTAAAGGGAAAGAAGTGTGCATAAGAAATATGTAAAGGGAAAGAAGTGTGCATAAGAAATATGTAAAGGGAAAGAAGTGTGCATAAGAAATATGTAAAGGGAAAGAAGTGTGCATAAGAAATATGTAAAGGGAAAGAAGTGTGCATAAGAAATATGTAAAGGGAAAGAAGTGTGCATAAGAAATATGTAAAGGGAAAGAAGTGTGCATACAAAATATGTAAAGGGAAAGAAGTGTGCATAAGAAATATGTAAAGGGAAAGAAGTGTGCATAAGAAATATGTAAAGGGAAAGAAGTGTGCATAAGAAATATGTAAAGGGAAAGAAGTGTGCATAAGAAATATGTAAAGGGAAAGAAGTGTGCATAAGAAATATGTAAAGGTAAAGAAGTGTGCATAAGAAATATGTAAAGGGAAAGAAGTGTGCATAAGAAATATGTAAAGGGAAAGAAGTGTGCATAAGAAATATGTAAAGGGAAAGAAGTGTGCATAAGAAATATGTAAAGGGAAAGAAGTGTGCATAAGAAATAAACACATGATGTGGGAACAAGCCCTCGAGTTAAATATGTAAAGGGAAAGAAGTGTGCATAAGAAATATGTAAAGGGAAAGAAGTGTGCATAAGAAATATGTAAAGGGAAAGAAGTGTGCATAAGAAATAAACACATGATGTGGGAACAAGCCCTCGAGTTAAATATGTAAAGGGAAAAAAGTGTGCATAAGAAATAAACACATGATGTGGGAACAAGCCCTCGAGTTAAATATGTAAAGGGAAAGAAGTGTGCATAAGAAATATGTAAAGGGAAAGAAGTGTGCATAAGAAATATATAAAGAGAAAGAAGTGTGCATAAGAAATATGTAAAGGGAACGAAGTGTGCATAAGAAATATGTAAAGGGAAAGAAGTGTGCATAAGAAATATGTAAAGGGAAAGAAGTGTGCATAAGAAATATGTAAAGGGAAAGAAGTGTGCATAAGAAATAATAAAGGGAAAGAAGTGTGCATAAGAAATATGTAAAGGGAAAGAAGTGTGCATAAGAAATATGTAAAGGGAAAGAAGTGTGCATAAGAAATATGTAAAGGGAAAGAAGTGTGCATAAGAAATAAACACATGATGTGGGAACAAGCCCTCGAGTTAAATATGTAAAGGGAAAGAAGTGTGCATAAGAAATATGTAAAGGGAAAGAAGTGTGCATAAGAAATATGTAAAGGGAAAGAATTGTGCATAAGAAATAAACACATGATGTGGGAACAAGCCCTCGAGTTAAATATGTAAAGGGAAAGAAGTGTGCATAAGAAATAAACACATGATGTGGGAACAAGCCCTCGAGTTAAATATGTAAAGGGAAAGAAGTGTGCATAAGAAATATGTAAAGGGAAAGAAGTGTGCATAAGAAATATATAAAGGGAAAGAAGTGTGCATAAGAAATATGTAAAGGGAAAGAATTGTGCATAAGAAATAAACACATGATGTGGGAACAAGCCCTCGAGTTAAATATGTAAAGGGAAAGAAGTGTGCATAAGAAATAAACACATGATGTGGGAACAAGCCCTCGAGTTAAATATGTAAAGGGAAAGAAGTGTGCATAAGAAATATGTAAAGGGAAAGAAGTGTGCATAAGAAATATATAAAGGGAAAGAAGTGTGCATAAGAAATATGTAAAGGGAAAGAAGTGTGCATAAGAAATATGTAAAGGCGAAAGAAGTGTGCATAAGAATTATGTAAAGGTAAAGAAGTGTGCATAAGAAATATGTAAAGGGAAAGAAGTGTGCATAAGAAATAATAAAGGGAAAGAAGTGTGCATAAGAAATATGTAAAGGGAAAGAAGTGTGCATAAGAAATATGTAAAGGGAAAGAAGTGTGCATAAGAAATATGTAAATGGAAAGAAGTGTGCATAAGAAATATGTAAAGGGAAAGAAGTGTGCATAAGAAATAATAAAGGGAAAGAAGTGTGCATAAGAAATATGTAAAGGGAAAGAAGTGTGCATAAGAAATATGTAAAGGGAAAGAAGTGTGCATAATGAATATGTAAAGGGAAAGAAGTGTGCATAAGAAATATCTAAAGGGAAAGAAGTGTGCATAAGAAATATGTAAAGGGAAAGAAGTGTGCATAAGAAATATGTAAAGGGAAAGAAGTGTGCATAAGAAATATGTAAAGGGAAAGAAGTGTGCATAAGAAATATGTAAAGGGAAAGAAGTGTGCATAAGAAATATGTAAAGGGAAAGAAGTGTGCATAAGAAATATGTAAAGGGAAAGAAGTGTGCATAAGAAATATGTAAAGGGAAAGAAGTGTGCATAAGAAATATGTAAAGGGAAAGAAGTGTGCATAAGAAATATGTAAAGGGAAAGAAGTGTGCATAAGAAATATGTAAAGGGAAAGAAGTGTGCATAAGAAATAAACACATGATGTGGGAACAAGCCCTCGAGTTAAACATGTAAAGGGAAAGAAGTGTGCATAAGAAATATGTAAAGGGAAAGAAGTGTGCATAAGAAATATGTAAAGGGAAAGAAGTGTGCATAAGAAATATGTAAAGGGAAAGAAGTGTGCATAAGAAATATGTAAAGGGAAAGAAGTGTGCATAAGAAATATGTAAAGGGAAAGAAGTGTGCATAAGAAATATGTAAAGGGAAAGAAGTGTGCATAAGAAATATGTAAAGGGAAAGAAGTGTGCATAAGAAATATGTAAAGGGAAAGAAGTGTGCATAAGAAATATGTTAAGGGAAAGAAGTGTGCATAAGAAATATGTAAAGGGAAAGAAGTGTGCATAAGAAATATGTAAAGGGAAAGAAGTGTGCATAAGAAATATGTAAAGGGAAAGAAGTGTGCATAAGAAATATGTAAAGGGAAAGAAGTGTGCATAAGAAATATGTAAAGGGAAAGAAGTGTGCATAAGAAATATGTAAAGGGAAAGAAGTGTGCATAAGAAATATGTAAAGGGAAAGAAGTGTGCATAAGAAATATGTAAAGGGAAAGAAGTGTGCATAAGAAATATGTAAAGGGAAAGAAGTGTGCATAAGAAATATGTAAAGGGAAAGAAGTGTGCATAAGAAATAAACACATGATGTCGGGACAAGCCCTCGAGTTAAATATGTAAAGGGAAAGAAGTGTGCATAAGAAATAATAAAGGGAAAGAAGTGTGCATAAGAAATATGTAAAGGGAAAGAAGTGTGCATAAGAAATATGTAAAGGGAAAGAAGTGTGCATAAGAAATATGTAAAGGGAAAGAAGTGTGCCTAAGAAATATGTAAAGGGAAAGAAGTGTGCATAAGAAATATGTAAAGGGAAAGAAGTGTGCATAAGAAATATGTAAAGGGAAAGAAGTGTGCATAAGAAATATGTAAAGGGAAAGAAGTGTGCATAAGAAATATGTAAAGGGAAAGAAGTGTGCATAAGAAATATGTAAAGGGAAAGAAGTGTGCATAAGAAATATGTAAAGGGAAAGAAGTGTGCATAAGAAATATGTAAAGGGAAAGAAGTGTGCATAAGAAATATGTAAAGGGAAAGAAGTGTGCATAAGAAATATGTAAAGGGAAAGAAGTGTGCATAAGAAATATGTAAAGGGAAAGAAGTGTGCATAAGAAATATGTAAAGGGAAAGAAGTGTGCATAAGAAATATGTAAAGGGAAAGAAGTGTGCAGAAGAAATATGTAAAGGGAAAGAAGTGTGCATAAGAAATATGTAAAGGGAAAGAAGTGTGCATAAGACATATGTAAAGGGAAAGAAGTGTGCATAAGAAATATGTAAAGGGAAAGAAGTGTGCATAAGAAATATGTAAAGGGAAAGAAGTGTGCATAAAAAATATGTAAAGGGAAAGAAGTGTGCATAAGAAATATGTAAAGGGAAAGAAGTGTGCATAAGAAATATGTAAAGGGAAATAAGTGTGCATAAGAAATAAAGACATGATGTGGGAACAAGCCCTCGAGTTAAATATGTAAAGGGAAAGAAGTGTGCATACAAAATATGTAAAGGGAAAGAAGTGTGCATAAGAAATATGTAAAGGGAAAGAAGTGTGCATAAGAAATAAACACATGATGTGGGAACAAGCCCTCGAGTTAAATATGTAAAGGGAAAGAAGTGTGCATAAGAAATAAACACATGATGTGGGAACAAGCCCTCGAGTTAAATATGTAAAGGGAAAGAAGTGTGCATAAGAAATATGTAAAGGGAAAGAAGTGTGCATAAGAAATATATAAAGGGAAAGAAGTGTGCATAAGAAATATGTAAAGGGAAAGAAGTGTGCATAAGAAATATGTAAAGGGAAAGAAGTGTGCATAAGAAATATGTAAAGGGAAAGAAGTGTGCATAAGAAATATGTAAAGGGAAAGAAGTGTGCATAAGAAATAATAAAGGGAAAGAGGTGTGCATAAGAAATATGTAAAGGGAAAGAAGTGTGCATAAGAAATATGTAAAGGGAAAGAAGTGTGCATAAGAAATATGTAAAGGGAAAGAAGTGTGCATAAGAAATAAACACATGATGTGGGAACAAGCCCTCGAGTTAAATATGTAAAGGGAAAGAAGTGTGCATCAGAAATATGTAAAGGGAAAGAAGTGTGCATAAGAAATATGTAAAGGGAAAGAAGTGTGCATAAGAAATAAACACATGATGTGGGAACAAGCCCTCGAGTTAAATATGTAAAGGGAAAGAAGTGTGCATAAGAAATAAACACATGATGTGGGAACAAGCCCTCGAGTTAAATATGTAAAGGGAAAGAAGTGTGCATAAGAAATATGTAAAGGGAAAGAAGTGTGCATAAGAAATATATAAAGGGAAAGAAGTGTGCATAAGAAATATGTAAAGGGAAAGAAGTGTGCATAAGAAATATGTAAAGGGAAAGAAGTGTGCATAAGAATTATGTAAAGGTAAAGAAGTGTGCATAAGAAATATGTAAAGGGAAAGAAGTGTGCATAAGAAATAATAAAGGGAAAGAAGTGTGCATAAGAAATATGTAAAGGGAAAGAAGTGTGCATAAGAAATATGTAAAGGGAAAGAAGTGTGCATAAGAAATATGTAAATGGAAAGAAGTGTGCATAAGAAATATGTAAAGGGAAAGAAGTGTGCATAAGAAATAATAAAGGGAAAGAAGTGTACATAAGAAATATGTAAAGGGAAAGAAGTGTGCATAAGAAATATGTAAAGGGAAAGAAGTGTGCATAATGAATATGTAAAGGGAAAGAAGTGTGCATAAGAAATATCTAAAGGGAAAGAAGTGTGCATAAGAAATATGTAAAGGGAAAGAAGTGTGCATAAGAAATATGTAAAGGGAAAGAAGTGTGCATAAGAAATATGTAAAGGGAAAGAAGTGTGCATAAGAAATATGTAAAGGGAAAGAAGTGTGCATAAGAAATATGTAAAGGGAAAGAAGTGTGCATAAGAAATATGTAAAGGGAAAGAAGTGTGCATAAGAAATGTGTAAAGGGAAAGAAGTGTGCATAAGAAATATGTAAAGGGAAAGAAGTGTGCATAAGAAATATGTAAAGGGAAAGAAGTGTGCATAAGAAATATGTAAAGGGAAAGAAGTGTGCATAAGAAATAAACACATGATGTGGGAACAAGCCCTCGAGTTAAATATGTAAAGGGAAAGAAGTGTGCATAAGAAATATGTAAAGGGAAAGAAGTGTGCATAAGAAATATGTAAAGGGAAAGAAGTGTGCATAAGAAATAAACACATGATGTGGGAACAAGCCCTCGAGTTAAACATGTAAAGGGAAAGAAGTGTGCATAAGAAATATGTAAAGGGAAAGAAGTGTGCATAAGAAATATGTAAAGGGAAAGAAGTGTGCATAAGAAATATGTAAAGGGAAAGAAGTGTGCATAAGAAATATGTAAAGGGAAAGAAGTGTGCATAAGAAATATGTAAAGGGAAAGAAGTGTGCATAAGAAATATGTAAAGGGAAAGAAGTGTGCATAAGAAATATGTAAAGGGAAAGAAGTGTGCATAAGAAATATGTAAAGGGAAAGAAGTGTGCATAAGAAATATGTAAAGGGAAAGAAGTGTGCATAAGAAATATGTTAAGGGAAAGAAGTGTGCATAAGAAATATGTAAAGGTAAAGAAGTGTGCATAACAAATATGTAAAGGGAAAGAAGTGTGCATAAGAAATATGTAAAGGGAAAGAAGTGTGCATAAGAAATATGTAAAGGGAAAGAAGTGTGCATAAGAAATATGTAAAGGGAAAGAAGTGTGCATAAGAAATATGTAAAGGGAAAGAAGTGTGCATAAGAAATATGTAAAGGGAAAGAAGTGTGCATAAGAAATATGTAAAGGGAAAGAAGTGTGCATAAGAAATATGTAAAGGGAAAGAAGTGGGCATAAGAAATATGTAAAGGGAAAGAAGTGTGCATAAGAAATATGTAAAGGGAAAGAAGTGTGCATAAGAAATATGTAAAGGGAAAGAAGTGTGCATAAGAAATAAACACATGATGTCGGGACAAGCCCTCGAGTTAAATATGTAAAGGGAAAGAAGTGTGCATAAGAAATAATAAAGGGAAAGAAGTGTGCATAAGAAATGTGTAAAGGGAAAGAAGTGTGCATAAGAAATATGTAAAGGGAAAGAAGTGTGCATAAGAAATATGTAAAGGGAAAGAAGTGTGCCTAAGAAATATGTAAAGGGAAAGAAGTGTGCATAAGAAATATGTAAAGGGAAAGAAGTGTGCATAAGAAATATGTAAAGGGAAAGAAGTGTGCATAAGAAATATGTAAAGGGAAAGAAGTGTGCATAAGAAATATGTAAAGGGAAAGAAGTGTGCATAAGAAATATGTAAAGGGAAAGAAGTGTGCATAAGAAATATGTAAAGGGAAAGAAGTGTGCATAAGAAATATGTAAAGGGAAAGAAGTGTGCATAAGAAATATGTAAAGGGAAAGAAGTGTGCATAAGAAATATGTAAAGGGAAAGAAGTGTGCATAAGAAATATGTAAAGGGAAAGAAGTGTGCATAAGAAATATGTAAAGGGAAAGAAGTGTGCATAAGAAATATGTAAAGGGAAAGAAGTGTGCATAAGAAATATGTAAAGGGAAAGAAGTGTGCATAAGAAATATGTAAAGGGAAAGAAGTGTGCATAAGACATATGTAAAGGGAAAGAAGTGTGCATAAGAAATATGTAAAGGGAAAGAAGTGTGCATAAAAAATATGTAAAGGGAAAGAAGTGTGCATAAGAAATATGTAAAGGGAAAGAAGTGTGCATAAGAAATATGTAAAGGGAAAGAAGTGTGCATAAGAAATATGTAAAGGGAAAGAAGTGTGCATAAGAAATAAACACATGATGTGGGAACAAGCCCTCGAGTTAAATATGTAAAGGGAAAGAAGTGTGCATACAAAATATGTAAAGGGAAAGAAGTGTGCATAAGAAATATGTAAAGGGAAAGAAGTGTGCATAAGAAATAAACACATGATGTGGGAACAAGCCCTCGAGTTAAATATGTAAAGGGAAAGAAGTGTGCATAAGAAATAAACACATGATGTGGGAACAAGCCGTCGAGTTAAATATGTAAAGGGAAAGAAGTGTGCATAAGAAATATGTAAAGGGAAAGAAGTGTGCATAAGAAATATGTAAAGGGAAAGAAGTGTGCATAAGAAATATGTAAAGGGAAAGAAGTGTGCATAAGAAATATGTAAAGGGAAAGAAGTGTGCATAAGGAATATGTAAAGGGAAAGAAGTGTGCATAAGAAATAATCAAGGGAAAGAAGTGTGCATAAGAAATATGTAAAGGGAAAGAAGTGTGCATAAGAAATATGTAAAGGGAAAGAAGTGTGCATAAGAAATATGTAAAGGGAAAGAAGTGTGCATAAGAAATATGTAAAGGGAAAGAAGTGTGCATAAGAAATATGTAAAGGGAAAGAAGTGTGCATAAGAAATATGTAAAGGGAAATAAGTGTGCATAAGAAATATGTAAAGGGAAAGAAGTGTGCATAAGAAATATGTAAAGGGAAATAAGTGTGCATAAGAAATATGTAAAGGGAAAGAAGTGTGCATAAGAAATATGTAAAGGGAAAGAAGTGTGCATAAGAAATATGTAAAGGGAAAGAAGTGTGCATAAGAAATATGTAAAGGGAAAGAAGTGTGCATAAGAAATATTTAAAGGGAAAGAAGTGTGCATAAGAAATATGTAAAGGGAAAGAAGTGTGCATAAGAAATATGTAAAGGGAAAGAAGTGTGCATAAGAAATATGTAAAGGGAAAGAAGTGTGCATAAGAAATAAACACATGATGTGGGAACAAGCCCTCGAGTTAAATATGTCAAGGGAAAGAAGTGTGCATAAGAAATATGTAAAGGGAAATAGGTGTGCATAAGAAATATGTAAAGGGAAAGAAGTGTGCATAAGAAATAAACACATGATGTGGGAACAAGCCCTCGAGTTAAATATGTAAAGGGAAAGAAGTGTGCATAAGAAATATGTAAAGGGAAAGAAGTGTGCATAAGAAATATGTAAAGGGAAAGAAGTGTGCATAAGAAATATGTAAAGGGAAAGAAGTGTGCATAATAAATATGTAAAGGGAAAGAAGTGTGCATAAGAAATATGTAAAGGGAAAGAAGTGTGCATAAGAAATATGTAAAGGGAAAGAAGTGTGCATAAGAAATATGTAAAGGGAAAGAAGTGTGCATAAGAAATATGTAAAGGGAAAGAAGTGTGCATAAGAAATATGTAAATGGAAAGAAGTGTGCATAAGAAATATGTAAAGGGAAAGAAGTGTGCATAAGAAATATGTAAAGGAAAAGAAGTGTGCATAAGAAATATGTAAAGGGAAAGAAGTGTGCATAAGAAATATGTAAAGGGAAAGAAGTGTGCATAAGAAATATGTAAAGGGAAAGAAGTGTGCATAAGAAATATGTAAAGGGAAAGAAGTGTGCATAAGAAATATGTAAAGGGAAAGAAGTGTGCATAAGAAATATGTAAAGAGAAAGAAGTGTGCATAAGAAATATGTAAAGGGAAAGAAGTGTGCATAAGAAATATGTAAAGGGAAAGAAGTGTGCATAAGAAATATGTAAAGGGAAAGAAGTGTGCATAAGAAATATGTAAAGGGAAAGAAGTGTGCATAAGAAATATGTAAAGGGAAAGAAGTGTGCATAAGAAATATGTAAAGGGAAAGAAGTGTGCATAAGAAATATGTAAAGGGAAAGAAGTGTGCATAATAAATATGTAAAGGGAAAGAAGTGTGCATAAGAAATATGTAAAGGGAAAGAAGTGTGCATAAGAAATATGTAAAGGGAAAGAAGTGTGCATAAGAAATATGTAAAGGGAAAGAAGTGTGCATAAGAAATATGTAAAGGGAAAGAAGTGTGCATAAGAAATATGTAAAGGGAAAGAAGTGTGCATAAGAAATATGTAAAGGGAAAGAAGTGTGCATAAGAAATATGTAAAGGGAAAGAAGTGTGCATAAGAAATATGTAAAGGGAAAGAAGTGTGCATAAGAAATATGTAAAGGGAAAGAAGTGTGCATAAGAAATATGTAAAGGGAAAGAAGTGTGCATAAGAAATATGTAAAGGGAAAGAAGTGTGCATAAGAAATATGTAAAGGGAAAGAAGTGTGCATAAGAAATATGTAAAGGGAAAGAAGTGTGCATAAGAAATATGTAAAGGGAAAGAAGTGTGCATAAGAAATATGTAAAGGGAAAGAAGTGTGCATAAGAAATATGTAAAGGGAAAGAAGTGTGCATAAGAAATATGTAAAGGGAAAGAAGTGTGCATAAGAAATATGTAAAGGGAAAGAAGTGTGCATAAGAAATATGTAAAGGGAAAGAAGTGTGCATAAGAAATATGTAAAGGGAAAGAAGTGAGCATAAGAAATATGTAAAGGGAAAGAAGTGTGCATAAGAAATATGTAAAGGGAAAGAAGTGTGCATAAGAAATATGTAAAGGGAAAGAAGTGTGCATAAGAAATATGTAAAGGGAAAGAAGTGTGCATAAGAAATATGTAAAGGGAAAGAAGTGTGCATAAGAAATATGTAAAGGGAAAGAAGTGTGCATAAGAAATATGTAAAGGGAAAGAAGTGTGCATAAGAAATATGTAAAGGGAAAGAAGTGTGCATAAGAAATATGTAAAGGGAAAGAAGTGTGCATAAGAAATATGTAAAGGAAAAGAAGTGTGCATAAGAAATATGTAAAGGGAAAGAAGTGTGCATAAGAAATATGTAAAGGGAAAGAAGTGTGCATAAGAAATATGTAAAGGGAAAAAAGTGTGCATAAGAAATATGTAAAGGGAAAGAAGTGTGCATAAGAAATATGTAAAGGGAAAGAAGTGTGCATAAGAAATATGTAAAGGGAAAGAAGTGTGCATAAGAAATATGTAAAGGGAAAGAAGTGTGCATAAGAAATATGTAAAGGGAATGAAGTGTGCATAAGAAATATGTAAAGGGAAAGAAGTGTGCATAAGAAATATGTAAAGGGAAAGAAGTGTGCATAAGAAATATGTAAAGGGAAAGAAGTGTGCATAAGAAATATGTAAAGGGAAAGAAGTGTGCATAAGAAATATGTAAAGGGAAAGAAGTGTGCATAAGAAATATGTAAAGGGAAAGAAGTGTGCATAAGAAATATGTAAAGGGAAAGAAGTGTGCATAAGAAATATGTAAAGGGAAAGAAGTGTGCATAAGAAATATGTAAAGGGAAAGAAGTGTGCATAAGAAATATGTAAAGGGAAAGAAGTGTGCATAAGAAATATGTAAAGGGAAAGAAGTGTGCATAAGAAATATGTAAAGGGAAAGAAGTGTGCATAAGAAATATGTAAAGGGAAAGAAGTGTGCATAAGAAATATGTAAAGGGAAAGAAGTGTGCATAAGAAATATGTAAAGGGAAAGAAGTGTGCATAAGAAATATGTAAAGGGAAAGAAGTGTGCATAAGAAATATGTAAAGGGAAAGAAGTGTGCATAAGAAATATGTAAAGGGAAAGAAGTGTGCATAAGAAATATGTAAAGGGAAAGAAGTGTGCATAAGAAATATGTAAAGGGAAAGAAGTGTGCATAAGAAATATGTAAAGGGAAAGAAGTGTGCATAAGAAATATGTAAAGGGAAAGAAGTGTGCATAAGAAATATGTAAAGGGAAAGAAGTGTGCATAAGAAATATGTAAAGGGAAAGAAGTGTGCATAAGAAATATGTAAAGGGAAAGAAGTGTGCATAAGAAATATGTAAAGGGAAAGAAGTGTGCATAAGAAATATGTAAAGGGAAAGAAGTGTGCATAAGAAATATGTAAAGGGAAAGAAGTGTGCATAAGAAATATGTAAAGGGAAAGAAGTGTGCATAAGAAATATGTAAAGGGAAAGAAGTGTGCATAAGAAATATGTAAAGGGAAAGAAGTGTGCATAAGAAATATGTAAAGGGAAAGAAGTGTGCATAAGAAATATGTAAAGGGAAAGAAGTGTGCATAAGAAATATGTAAAGGGAAAGAAGTGTGCATAAGAAATATGTAAAGGGAAAGAAGTGTGCATAAGAAATATGTAAAGGGAAAGAAGTGTGCATAAGAAATATGTAAAGGGAAAGAAGTGTGCATAAGAAATATGTAAAGGGAAAGAAGTGTGCATAAGAAATATGTAAAGGGAAAGAAGTGTGCATAAGAAATATGTAAAGGGAAAGAAGTGTGCATAAGAAATATGTAAAGGGAAAGAAGTGTGCATAAGAAATATGTAAAGGGAAAGAAGTGTGCATAAGAAATATGTAAAGGGAAAGAAGTGTGCATAAGAAATATGTAAAGGGAAAGAAGTGTGCATAAGAAATATGTAAAGGGAAAGAAGTGTGCATAAGAAATATGTAAAGGGAAAGAAGTGTGCATAAGAAATATGTAAAGGGAAAGAAGTGTGCATAAGAAATATGTAAAGGGAAAGAAGTGTGCATAAGAAATATGTAAAGGGAAAGAAGTGTGCATAAGAAATATGTAAAGGGAAAGAAGTGTGCATAAGAAATATGTAAAGGGAAAGAAGTGTGCATAAGAAATATGTAAAGGGAAAGAAGTGTGCATAAGAAATATGTAAAGGGAAAGAAGTGTGCATAAGAAATATGTAAAGGGAAAGAAGTGTGCATAAGAAATATGTAAAGGGAAAGAAGTGTGCATAAGAAATATGTAAAGGGAAAGAAGTGTGCATAAGAAATATGTAAAGGGAAAGAAGTGTGCATAAGAAATAGTAAGGGAAAGAAGTGCATAAGAAATATGTAAAGGGAAAGAAGTGTGCATAAGAAATATGTAAAGGGAAAGAAGTGTGCATAAGAAATATGTAAAGGGAAAGAAGTGTGCATAAGAAATATGTAAAGGGAAAGAAGTGTGCATAAGAAATATGTAAAGGGAAAGAAGTGTGCATAAGAAATATGTAAAGGGAAAGAAGTGTGCATAAGAAATATGTAAAGGGAAAGAAGTGTGCATAAGAAATATGTAAAGGGAAAGAAGTGTGCATAAGAAATATGTAAAGGGAAAGAAGTGTGCATAAGAAATATGTAAAGGGAAAGAAGTGTGCATAAGAAATATGTAAAGGGAAAGAAGTGTGCATAAGAAATATGTAAAGGGAAAGAAGTGTGCATAAGAAATATGTAAAGGGAAAGAAGTGTGCATAAGAAATATGTAAAGGGAAAGAAGTGTGCATAAGAAATATGTAAAGGGAAAGAAGTGTGCATAAGAAATATGTAAAGGGAAAGAAGTGTGCATAAGAAATATGTAAAGGGAAAGAAGTGTGCATAAGAAATATGTAAAGGGAAAGAAGTGTGCATAAGAAATATGTAAAGGGAAAGAAGTGTGCATAAGAAATATGTAAAGGGAAAGAAGTGTGCATAAGAAATATGTAAAGGGAAAGAAGTGTGCATAAGAAATATGTAAAGGGAAAGAAGTGTGCATAAGAAATATGTAAAGGGAAAGAAGTGTGCATAAGAAATATGTAAAGGGAAAGAAGTGTGCATAAGAAATATGTAAAGGGAAAGAAGTGTGCATAAGAAATATGTAAAGGGAAAGAAGTGTGCATAAGAAATATGTAAAGGGAAAGAAGTGTGCATAAGAAATATGTAAAGGGAAAGAAGTGTGCATAAGAAATATGTAAAGGGAAAGAAGTGTGCATAAGAAATATGTAAAGGGAAAGAAGTGTGCATAAGAAATATGTAAAGGGAAAGAAGTGTGCATAAGAAATATGTAAAGGGAAAGAAGTGTGCATAAGAAATATGTAAAGGGAAAGAAGTGTGCATAAGAAATATGTAAAGGGAAAGAAGTGTGCATAAGAAATATGTAAAGGGAAAGAAGTGTGCATAAGAAATATGTAAAGGGAAAGAAGTGTGCATAAGAAATATGTAAAGGGAAAGAAGTGTGCATAAGAAATATGTAAAGGGAAAGAAGTGTGCATAAGAAATATGTAAAGGGAAAGAAGTGTGCATAAGAAATATGTAAAGGGAAAGAAGTGTGCATAAGAAATATGTAAAGGGAAAGAAGTGTGCATAAGAAATATGTAAAGGGAAAGAAGTGTGCATAAGAAATATGTAAAGGGAAAGAAGTGTGCATAAGAAATATGTAAAGGGAAAGAAGTGTGCATAAGAAATATGTAAAGGGAAAGAAGTGTGCATAAGAAATATGTAAAGGGAAAGAAGTGTGCATAAGAAATATGTAAAGGGAAAGAAGTGTGCATAAGAAATATGTAAAGGGAAAGAAGTGTGCATAAGAAATATGTAAAGGGAAAGAAGTGTGCATAAGAAATATGTAAAGGGAAAGAAGTGTGCATAAGAAATATGTAAAGGGAAAGAAGTGTGCATAAGAAATATGTAAAGGGAAAGAAGTGTGCATAAGAAATATGTAAAGGGAAAGAAGTGTGCATAAGAAATATGTAAAGGGAAAGAAGTGTGCATAAGAAATATGTAAAGGGAAAGAAGTGTGCATAAGAAATATGTAAAGGGAAAGAAGTGTGCATAAGAAATATGTAAAGGGAAAGAAGTGTGCATAAGAAATATGTAAAGGGAAAGAAGTGTGCATAAGAAATATGTAAAGGGAAAGAAGTGTGCATAAGAAATATGTAAAGGGAAAGAAGTGTGCATAAGAAATATGTAAAGGGAAAGAAGTGTGCATAAGAAATATGTAAAGGGAAAGAAGTGTGCATAAGAAATATGTAAAGGGAAAGAAGTGTGCATAAGAAATATGTAAAGGGAAAGAAGTGTGCATAAGAAATATGTAAAGGGAAAGAAGTGTGCATAAGAAATATGTAAAGGGAAAGAAGTGTGCATAAGAAATATGTAAAGGGAAAGAAGTGTGCATAAGAAATATGTAAAGGGAAAGAAGTGTGCATAAGAAATATGTAAAGGGAAAGAAGTGTGCATAAGAAATATGTAAAGGGAAAGAAGTGTGCATAAGAAATATGTAAAGGGAAAGAAGTGTGCATAAGAAATATGTAAAGGGAAAGAAGTGTGCATAAGAAATATGTAAAGGGAAAGAAGTGTGCATAAGAAATATGTAAAGGGAAAGAAGTGTGCATAAGAAATATGTAAAGGGAAAGAAGTGTGCATAAGAAATATGTAAAGGGAAAGAAGTGTGCATAAGAAATATGTAAAGGGAAAGAAGAAAGAAGTGTGCATAAGAAATATGTAAGGGAAAGAAGTGTGCATAAGAAATATGTAAAGGGAAAGAAGTGTGCATAAGAAATATGTAAAGGGAAAGAAGTGTGCATAAGAAATATGTAAAGGGAAAGAAGTGTGCATAAGAAATATGTAAAGGGAAAGAAGTGTGCATAAGAAATATGTAAAGGGAAAGAAGTGTGCATAAGAAATATGTAAAAGGGAAAGAAGTGTGCATAAGAAATATGTAAAGGGAAAGAAGTGTGCATAAGAAATATGTAAAGGAAAGAAGTGTGCATAAGAAATATGTAAAGGGAAAGAAGTGTGCATAAGAAATATGTAGAAAAGGGAAAGAAGTGTGCATAAGAAATATGTAAAGGGAAAGAAGTGTGCATAAGAAATATGTAAAGGGAAAGAAGTGTGCATAAGAATATGTAAAGGGAAAGAAGTGTGCATAAGAAATATGTAAAGGGAAAGAAGTGTGCATAAGAAATATGTAAAGGGAAAGAAGTGTGCATAAGAAATATGTAAAGGGAAAGAAGTGTGCATAAGAAATATGTAAAGGGAAAGAAGTTGTGCATAAGAAATATGTAAAGGGAAAGAAGTGTGCATAAGAAATATGTAAAGGGAAAGAAGTGTGCATAAGAAATATGTAAAGGGAAAGAAGTGTGCATAAGAAATATGTAAAGGAAAGAAGTGTGCATAAGAAAATATGTAAAGGGAAAGAAGTGTGCATAAGAAATATGTAAAGGGAAAGAAGTGTGCATAAGAAATATGTAAAGGGAAAGAAGTGTGCATAAGAAATATGTAAAGGGAAAGAAGTGTGCATAAGAAATATGTAAAGGGAAAGAAGTGTGCATAAGAAATATGTAAAGGGAAAGAAGTGTGCATAAGAAATATGTAAAGGGAAAGAAGTGTGCATAAGAAATATGTAAAGGGAAAGAAGTGTGCATAAGAAATAAACACATGATGTCGGGACAAGCCCTCGAGTTAAATATGTAAAGGGGAAGAAGTGTGCATAAGAAATAATAAAGGGAAAGAAGTGTGCATAAGAAATATGTAAAGGGAAAGAAGTGTGCATAAGAAATATGTAAAGGGAAAGAAGTGTGCATAAGAAATATGTAAAGGGAAAGAAGTGTGCATAAGAAATATGTAAAGGGAAAGAAGTGTGCATAAGAAATATGTAAAGGGAAAGAAGTGTGCATAAGAAATATGTAAAGGAAAGAAGTGTGCATAAGAAATATGTAAAGGGAAAGAAGTGTGCATAAGAAATATGTAAAGGGAAAGAAGTGTGCATAAGAAATATGTAAAGGGAAAGAAGTGTGCATAAGAAATATGTAAAGGAAAGAAGTGTGCATAAGAAATATGTAAAGGAAAGGAAGTGTGCATAAGAAATATGTAAAGGGAAAGAAGTGTGCATAAGAAATATGTAAAGGGAAAGAAGTGTGCATAAGAAATATGTAAAGGGAAAGAAGTGTGCATAAGAAATATGTAAAGGGAAAGAAGTGTGCATAAGAAATATGTAAAGGGAAAGAAGTGTGCATAAGAAATATGTAAAGGGAAAGAAGTGTGCATAAGAAATATGTAAAGGGAAAGAAGTGTGCATAAGAAATATGTAAAGGAAAGAAGTGTGCATAAGAAATATGTAAAGGGAAAGAAGTGTGCATAAGAAATATGTAAAGGGAAAGAAGTGTGCATAAGAAATATGTAAAGGGAAAGAAGTGTGCATAAGAAATATGTAAAGGGAAAGAAGTGTGCATAAGAAAGATGTAAAGGGAAAGAAGTGTGCATAAGAAATATGTAAAGGGAAAGAAGTGTGCATAAGAAATATGTAAAGGGAAAGAAGTGTGCATCAGAAATATGTAAAGGGAAAGAAGTGTGCATAAGAAATATGTAAAGGGCAAGAAGTGTGCATAAGAAATATGTAAAGGGAAAGAAGTGTGCATAAGAAATATGTAAAGGGAAAGAAGTGTGCATAAGAAATATGTAAAGGGAAAGAAGTGTGCATAAGAAATATGTAAAGGGAAAGAAGTGTGCATAAGAAATATGTAAAGGGAAAGAAGTGTGCATAAGAAATATGTAAAGGGAAAGAAGTGTGCATAAGAAATATGTAAAGGGAAAGAAGTGTGCATAAGAAATATGTAAAGGGAAAGAAGTGTGCATAAGAAATATGTAAAGGGAAAGAAGTGTGCATAAGAAATATGTAAAGGGAAAGAAGTGTGCATAAGAAATATGTAAAGGGAAAGAAGTGTGCATAAGAAATATGTAAAGGGAAAGAAGTGTGCATAAGAAATATGTAAAGGAAAAGAAGTGTGCATAAGAAATATGTAAAGGGAAAGAAGTGTGCATAAGAAATATGTAAAGGGAAAGAAGTGTGCATAAGAAATATGTAAAGGGAAAGAAGTGTGCATAATAAATATGTAAAGGGAAAGAAGTGTGCATAAGAAATATGTAAAGGGAAAGAAGTGTGCATAAGAAATATGTAAAGGGAAAGAAGTGTGCATAAGAAATATGTAAAGGGAAAGAAGTGTTCATAAGAAATATGTAAAGGGAAAGAAGTGTGCATAAGAAATATGTAAAGGGAAAGAAGTGTGCATAAGAAATATGTAAAGGGAAAGAAGTGTGCATAAGAAATATGTAAAGGGAAAGAAGTGTGCATAAGAAATATGTAAAGGGAAAGAAGTGTGCATAAGAAATATGTAAAGGGAAAGAAGTGTGCATAAGAAATATGTAAAGGGAAAGAAGTGTGCATAAGAAATAAACACATGATGTCGGGACAAGCCCTCGAGGTTAATATGTAAAGGGAAAGAAGTGTGCATAAGAAATAATAAAGGGAAAGAAGTGTGCATAAGAAATATGTAAAGGGAAAGAAGTGTGCATAAGAAATATGTAAAGAGAAAGAAGTGTGCATAAGAAATATGTAAAGGGAAAGAAGTGTGCATAAGAAATATGTAAAGGGAAAGAAGTGTGCATAAGAAATATGTAAAGGGAAAGAAGTGTGCATAATAAATATGTAAAGGGAAAGAAGTGTGCATAAGAAATATGTAAAGGGAAAGAAGTGTGCATAAGAAATATGTAAAGGGAAATAAGTGTGCATAAGAAATATGTAAAGGGAAAGAAGTGTGCATAAGAAATATGTAAAGGGAAAGAAGTGTGCATAAGAAATATGTAAAGGAAAGAAGTGTGCATAAGAAATATGTAAAGGAAAGGAAGTGTGCATAAGAAATATGTAAAGGGAAAGAAGTGTGCATAAGAAATATGTAAAGGGAAAGAAGTGTGCATAAGAAATATGTAAAGGGAAAGAAGTGTGCATAAGAAATATGTAAAGGGAAAGAAGTGTGCATAAGAAATATGTAAAGGGAAAGAAGTGTGCATAAGAAATATGTAAAGGGAAAGAAGTGTGCATAAGAAATATGTAAAGGGAAAGAAGTGTGCATAAGAAATATGTAAAGGGAAAGAAGTGTGCATAAGAAATATGTAAAGGGAAAGAAGTGTGCATAAGAAATATGTAAAGGGAAAGAAGTGTGCATAAGAAATATGTAAAGGGAAAGAAGTGTGCATAAGAAATATGTAAAGGGAAAGAAGTGTGCATAAGAAAGATGTAAAGGGAAAGAAGTGTGCATAAGAAATATGTAAAGGGAAAGAAGTGTGCATAAGAAATATGTAAAGGGAAAGAAGTGTGCATAAGAAATATGTAAAGGGAAAGAAGTGTGCATAAGAAATATGTAAAGGGAAAGAAGTGTGCATAAGAAATATGTAAAGGGAAAGAAGTGTGCATAAGAAATATGTAAAGGGAAAGAAGTGTGCATAAGAAATATGTAAAGGGAAAGAAGTGTGCATAAGAAATATGTAAAGGGAAAGAAGTGTGCATAAGAAATATGTAAAGGGAAAGAAGTGTGCATAAGAAATATGTAAAGGGAAAGAAGTGTGCATAAGAAATATGTAAAGGGAAAGAAGTGTGCATAAGAAATATGTAAAGGGAAAGAAGTGTGCATAAGAAATATGTAAAGGGAAAGAAGTGTGCATAAGAAATATGTAAAGGGAAAGAAGTGTGCATAAGAAATAAACACATGATGTCGGGACAAGCCCTCGAGTTAAATATGTAAAGGGAAAGAAGTGTGCATAAGAAATAATAAAGGGAAAGAAGTGTGCATAAGAAATATGTAAAGGGAAAGAAGTGTGCATAAGAAATATGTAAAGGGAAAGAAGTGTGCATAAGAAATATGTAAAGGGAAAGAAGTGTGCATAAGAAATATGTAAAGGGAAAGAAGTGTGCATAAGAAATATGTAAAGGGAAAGAAGTGTGCATAAGAAATATGTAAAGGGGAAGAAGTGTGCATAAGAAATATGTAAAGGGAAAGAAGTGTGCATAATAAATATGTAAAGGGAAAGAAGTGTGCATAAGAAATATGTAAAGGGAAAGAAGTGTGCATAAGAAATATGTAAAGGGAAAGAAGTGTGCATAAGAAATATGTAAAGGGAAAGAAGTGTGCATAAGAAATATGTAAAGGGAAAGAAGTGTGCATAAGAAATATGTAAAGGGAAAGAAGTGTGCATAAGAAATATGTAAAGGGAAAGAAGTGTGCATAAGAAATATGTAAAGGGAAAGAAGTGTGCATAAGAAATATGTAAAGGGAAAGAAGTGTGCATAAGAAATATGTAAAGGGAAAGAAGTGTGCATAAGAAATATGTAAAGGGAAAGAAGTGTGCATAAGAAATATGTAAAGGGAAAGAAGTGTGCATAAGAAATAAACACATGATGTCGGGACAAGCCCTCGAGTTAAATATGTAAAGGGAAAGAAGTGTGCATAAGAAATAATAAAGGGAAAGAAGTGTGCATAAGAAATATGTAAAGGGAAAGAAGTGTGCATAAGAAATATGTAAGGGGAAAGAAGTGTGCATAAGAAATATGTAAAGGGAAAGAAGTGTGCATAAGAAATATGTAAAGGGAAAGAAGTGTGCATAAGAAATATGTAAAGGGAAAGAAGTGTGCATAATAAATATGTAAAGGGAAAGAAGTGTGCATAAGAAATATGTAAAGGGAAAGAAGTGTGCATAATAAATATGTAAAGGGAAAGAAGTGTGCATAAGAAATATGTAAAGGGAAAGAAGTGTGCATAAGAAATATGTAAAGGGAAAGAAGTGTGCATAAGAAATATGTAAAGGGAAAGAAGTGTGCATAAGAAATATGTAAAGGGAAAGAAGTGTGCATAAGAAATATGTAAAGGGAAAGAAGTGTGCATAAGAAATATGTAAAGGGAAAGAAGTGTGCATAAGAAATATGTAAAGGGAAAGGAAAGAAGTGTGCATAAGAAATATGTAAAGGGAAAGAAGTGTGCATAAGAAATAAACACATGATGTCGGGACAAGCCCTCGAGTTAAATATGTAAAGGGAAAGAAGTGTGCATAAGAAATAATAAAGGGAAAGAAGTGTGCATAAGAAATATGTAAAGGGAAAGAAGTGTGCATAAGAAATATGTAAAGGGAAAGAAGTGTGCATAAGAAATATGTAAAGGGAAAGAAGTGTGCATAAGAAATATGTAAAGGGAAAGAAGTGTGCATAAGAAATATGTAAAGGGAAAGAAGTGTGCATAAGAAATATGTAAAGGGAAAGAAGTGTGCATAAGAAATATGTAAAGGGAAAGAAGTGTGCATAAGAAATATGTAAAGGGAAAGAAGTGTGCATAAGAAATATGTAAAGGGAAAGAGGTGTGCATAAGAAATATGTAAAGGGAAAGAAGTGTGCATAAGAAATATGTAAAGGGAAAGAAGTGTGCATAAGAAATATGTAAAGGGAAAGAAGTGTGCATAAGAAATATGTAAAGGGAAAGAAGTGTGCATAAGAAATATGTAAAGGGAAAGAAGTGTGCATAAGAAATATGTAAAGGGAAAGAAGTGTGCATAAGAAATATGTAAAGGGAAAGAAGTGTGCATAAGAAATATGTAAAGGGAAAGAAGTGTGCATAAGAAATATGTAAAGGGAAAGAAGTGTGCATAAGAAATATGTAAAGGGAAAGAAGTGTGCATAAGAAATATGTAAAGGGAAAGAAGTGTGCATAAGAAATATGTAAAGGGAAAGAAGTGTGCATAAGAAATATGTAAAGGGAAAGAAGTGTGCATAAGAAATATGTAAAGGGAAAGAAGTGTGCATAAGAAATATGTAAAGGGAAAGAAGTGTGCATAAGAAATATGTAAAGGGAAAGAAGTGTGCATAAGAAATATGTAAAGGGAAAGAAGTGTGCATAAGAAATATGTAAAGGGAAAGAAGTGTGCATAAGAAATAAACACATGATGTCGGGACAAGCCCTCGAGTTAAATATGTAAAGGGAAAGAAGTGTGCATAAGAAATAATAAAGGGAAAGAAGTGTGCATAAGAAATATGTAAAGGGAAAGAAGTGTGCATAAGAAATATGTAAAGGGAAAGAAGTGTGCATAAGAAATATGTAAAGGGAAAGAAGTGTGCATAAGAAATATGTAAAGGGAAAGAAGTGTGCATAAGAAATATGTAAAGGGAAAGAAGTGTGCATAAGAAATATGTAAAGGGGAAGAAGTGTGCATAAGAAATATGTAAAGGGAAAGAAGTGTGCATAATAAATATGTAAAGGGAAAGAAGTGTGCATAAGAAATATGTAAAGGGAAAGAAGTGTGCATAAGAAATATGTAAAGGGAAAGAAGTGTGCATAAGAAATATGTAAAGGGAAAGAAGTGTGCATAAGAAATATGTAAAGGGAAAGAAGTGTGCATAAGAAATATGTAAAGGGAAAGAAGTGTGCATAAGAAATATGTAAAGGGAAAGAAGTGTGCATAAGAAATATGTAAAGGGAAAGAAGTGTGCATAAGAAATATGTAAAGGGAAAGAAGTGTGCATAAGAAATATGTAAAGGGAAAGAAGTGTGCATAAGAAATATGTAAAGGGAAAGAAGTGTGCATAAGAAATATGTAAAGGGAAAGAAGTGTGCATAAGAAATAAACACATGATGTCGGGACAAGCCCTCGAGTTAAATATGTAAAGGGAAAGAAGTGTGCATAAGAAATAATAAAGGGAAAGAAGTGTGCATAAGAAATATGTAAAGGGAAAGAAGTGTGCATAAGAAATATGTAAGGGGAAAGAAGTGTGCATAAGAAATATGTAAAGGGAAAGAAGTGTGCATAAGAAATATGTAAAGGGAAAGAAGTGTGCATAAGAAATATGTAAAGGGAAAGAAGTGTGCATAATAAATATGTAAAGGGAAAGAAGTGTGCATAAGAAATATGTAAAGGGAAAGAAGTGTGCATAATAAATATGTAAAGGGAAAGAAGTGTGCATAAGAAATATGTAAAGGGAAAGAAGTGTGCATAAGAAATATGTAAAGGGAAAGAAGTGTGCATAAGAAATATGTAAAGGGAAAGAAGTGTGCATAAGAAATATGTAAAGGGAAAGAAGTGTGCATAAGAAATATGTAAAGGGAAAGAAGTGTGCATAAGAAATATGTAAAGGGAAAGAAGTGTGCATAAGAAATATGTAAAGGGAAAGAAGTGTGCATAAGAAATATGTAAAGGGAAAGAAGTGTGCATAAGAAATAAACACATGATGTCGGGACAAGCCCTCGAGTTAAATATGTAAAGGGAAAGAAGTGTGCATAAGAAATAATAAAGGGAAAGAGGTGTGCATAAGAAATATGTAAAGGGAAAGAAGTGTGCATAAGAAATATGTAAAGAGAAAGAAGTGTGCATAAGAAATATGTAAAGGGAAAGAAGTGTGCATAAGAAATATGTAAAGGGAAAGAAGTGTGCATAAGAAATATGTAAAGGGAAAGAAGTGTGCATAAGAAATATGTAAAGGGAAAGAAGTGTGCATAAGAAATATGTAAAGGGAAAGAAGTGTGCATAAGAAATATGTAAAGGGAAAGAAGTGTGCATAAGAAATATGTAAAGGGAAAGAAGTGTGCATAAGAAATAATAAAGGGAAAGAAGTGTGCATAAGAAATATGTAAAGGGAAAGAAGTGTGCATAAGAAATATGTAAAGGGAAAGAAGTGTGCATAAGAAATATGTAAAGGGAAAGAAGTGTGCATGAGAAATATGTAAAGGGAAAGAAGTGTGCATAATAAATATGTAAAGGGAAAGAAGTGTGCATAAGAAATATGTAAAGGGAAAGAAGTGTGCATAAGAAATATGTAAAGGGAAAGAAGTGTGCATAAGAAATATGTAAAGGGAAAGAAGTGTGCATAAGAAATATGTAAAGGGAAAGAAGTGTGCATAAGAAATATGTAAAGGAAAGAAGTGTGCATAAGAAATATGTAAAGGAAAGGAAGTGTGCATAAGAAATATGTAAAGGGAAAGAAGTGTGCCTAAGAAATATGTAAAGGGAAAGAAGTGTGCATAAGAAATATGTAAAGGGAAAGAAGTGTGCATAAGAAATATGTAAAGGGAAAGAAGTGTGCATAAGAAATATGTAAAGGGAAAGAAGTGTGCATAAGAAATATGTAAATGGAAAGAAGTGTGCATAAGAAATATGTAAAGGGAAAGAAGTGTGCATAAGAAATATGTAAAGGGAAAGAAGTGTGCATAAGAAATATGTAAAGGGAAAGAAGTGTGCATAAGAAATATGTAAAGGGAAAGAAGTGTGCATAAGAAATATGTAAAGGGAAAGAAGTGTGCATAAGAAATATGTAAAGGGAAAGAAGTGTGCATAAGAAATATGTAAAGGGAAAGAAGTGTGCATAAGAAATATGTAAAGGGAAAGAAGTGTGCATAAGAAATAAACACATGATGTCGGGACAAGCCCTCGAGTTAAATATGTAAAGGGAAAGAAGTGTGCATAAGAAATATGTAAAGGGAAAGAAGTGTGCATAAGAAATATGTAAAGGGAAAGAAGTGTGCATAAGAAATATGTAAAGGGAAAGAAGTGTGCATAAGAAATATGTAAAGGGAAAGAAGTGTGCATAATAAATATGTAAAGGGAAAGAAGTGTGCATAATAAATATGTAAAGGGAAAGAAGTGTGCATAATAAATATGTAAAGGGAAAGAAGTGTGCATAATAAATATGTAAAGGGAAAGAAGTGTGCATAATAAATATGTAAAGGGAAAGAAGTGTGCATAAGAAATATGTAAAGGGAAAGAAGTGTGCATAAGAAATATGTAAAGGGAAAGAAGTGTGCATAAGAAATATGTAAAGGGAAAGAAGTGTGCATAAGAAATATGTAAAGGGAAAGAAGTGTGCATAAGAAATATGTAAAGGGAAAGAAGTGTGCATAAGAAATATGTAAAGGGAAAGAAGTGTGCATAAGAAATATGTAAAGGGAAAGAAGTGTGCATAAGAAATATGTAAAGGGAAAGAAGTGTGCATAAGAAATATGTAAAGGGAAAGAAGTGTGCATAAGAAATATGTAAAGGGAAAGAAGTGTGCATAAGAAATATGTAAAGGGAAAGAAGTGTGCATAAGAAATATGTAAAGGGAAAGAAGTGTGCATAAGAAATATGTAAAGGAAAGAAGTGTGCATAAGAAATATGTAAAGGAAAGGAAGTGTGCATAAGAAATATGTAAAGGGAAAGAAGTGTGCATAAGAAATATGTAAAGGGAAAGAAGTGTGCATAAGAAATATGTAAAGGGAAAGAAGTGTGCATAAGAAATATGTAAAGGGAAAGAAGTGTGCATAAGAAATATGTAAAGGGAAAGAAGTGTGCATAAGAAATATGTAAAGGGAAAGAAGTGTGCATAAGAAATATGTAAAGGGAAAGAAGTGTGCATAAGAAATATGTAAAGGGAAAGAAGTGTGCATAAGAAATATGTAAAGGGAAAGAAGTGTGCATAAGAAATATGTAAAGGGAAAGAAGTGTGCATAAGAAATATGTAAAGGGAAAGAAGTGTGCATAAGAAATATGTAAAGGGAAAGAAGTGTGCATAAGAAAGATGTAAAGGGAAAGAAGTGTGCATAAGAAATATGTAAAGGGAAAGAAGTGTGCATAAGAAATATGTAAAGGGAAAGAAGTGTGCATAAGAAATATGTAAAGGGAAAGAAGTGTGCATAAGAAATATGTAAAGGGAAAGAAGTGTGCATAAGAAATATGTAAAGGGAAAGAAGTGTGCATAAGAAATATGTAAAGGGAAAGAAGTGTGCATAAGAAATATGTAAAGGGAAAGAAGTGTGCATAAGAAATATGTAAAGGGAAAGAAGTGTGCATAAGAAATATGTAAAGGGAAAGAAGTGTGCATAAGAAATATGTAAAGGGAAAGAAGTGTGCATAAGAAATATGTAAAGGGAAAGAAGTGTGCATACGAAATATGTAAAGGGAAAGAAGTGTGCATAAGAAATATGTAAAGGGAAAGAAGTGTGCATAAGAAATATGTAAAGGGAAAGAAGTGTGTATAAGAAATATGTAAAGGGAAAGAAGTGTGCATAAGAAATATGTAAAGGGAAAGAAGTGTGCATAAGAAATATGTAAAGGGAAAGAAGTGTGCATAAGAAATATGTAAAGGGAAAGAAGTGTGCATAAGAAATATGTAAAGGGAAAGAAGTGTGCATAATAAATATGTAAAGGGAAAGAAGTGTGCATAAGAAATATGTAAAGGGAAAGAAGTGTGCATACGAAATATGTAAAGGGAAAGAAGTGTGCATAAGAAATATGTAAAGGGAAAGAAGTGTGCATAAGAAATATGTAAAGGGAAAGAAGTGTGCATAAGAAATATGTAAAGGGAAAGAAGTGTGCATAAGAAATATGTAAAGGGAAAGAAGTGTGCATAAGAAATATGTAAAGGGAAAGAAGTGTGCATAAGAAATATGTAAAGGGAAAGAAGTGTGCATAAGAAATATGTAAAGGGAAAGAAGTGTGCATAAGAAATATGTAAAGGGAAAGAAGTGTGCATAAGAAATAAACACATGATGTCGGGACAAGCCCTCGAGTTAAATATGTAAAGGGAAAGAAGTGTGCATAAGAAATAATAAAGGGAAAGAAGTGTGCATAAGAAATATGTAAAGGGAAAGAAGTGTGCATAAGAAATATGTAAAGGGAAAGAAGTGTGCATAAGAAATATGTAAAGGGAAAGAAGTGTGTATAAGAAATATGTAAAGGGAAAGAAGTGTGCATAAGAAATATGTAAAGGGAAAGAAGTGTGCATAAGAAATATGTAAAGGGAAAGAAGTGTGCATAAGAAATATGTAAAGGGAAAGAAGTGTGCATAAGAAATATGTAAAGGGAAAGAAGTGTGCATAATAAATATGTAAAGGGAAAGAAGTGTGCATAAGAAATATGTAAAGGGAAAGAAGTGTGCATACGAAATATGTAAAGGGAAAGAAGTGTGCATAAGAAATATGTAAAGGGAAAGAAGTGTGCATAAGAAATATGTAAAGGGAAAGAAGTGTGCATAAGAAATATGTAAAGGGAAAGAAGTGTGCATAAGAAATATGTAAAGGGAAAGAAGTGTGCATAAGAAATATGTAAAGGGAAAGAAGTGTGCATAAGAAATATGTAAAGGGAAAGAAGTGTGCATAAGAAATATGTAAAGGGAAAGAAGTGTGCATAAGAAATATGTAAAGGGAAAGAAGTGTGCATAAGAAATAAACACATGATGTCGGGACAAGCCCTCGAGTTAAATATGTAAAGGGAAAGAAGTGTGCATAAGAAATAATAAAGGGAAAGAAGTGTGCATAAGAAATATGTAAAGGGAAAGAAGTGTGCATAAGAAATATGTAAAGAGAAAGAAGTGTGCATAAGAAATATGTAAAGGGAAAGAAGTGTGCATAAGAAATATGTAAAGGGAAAGAAGTGTGCATAAGAAATATGTAAAGGGAAAGAAGTGTGCATAAGAAATATGTAAAGGGAAAGAAGTGTGCATAAGAAATATGTAAAGGGAAAGAAGTGTGCATAATAAATATGTAAAGGGAAAGAAGTGTGCATAAGAAATATGTAAAGGGAAAGAAGTGTGCATAAGAAATATGTAAAGGGAAAGAAGTGTGCATAAGAAATATGTAAAGGGAAAGAAGTGTGCATAAGAAATATGTAAAGGGAAAGAAGTGTGCATAAGAAATATGTAAAGGAAAGAAGTGTGCATAAGAAATATGTAAAGGAAAGGAAGTGTGCATAAGAAATATGTAAAGGGAAAGAAGTGTGCATAAGAAATATGTAAAGGGAAAGAAGTGTGCATAAGAAATATGTAAAGGGAAAGAAGTGTGCATACGAAATATGTAAAGGGAAAGAAGTGTGCATAAGAAATATGTAAAGGGAAAGAAGTGTGCATAAGAAATATGTAAAGGGAAAGAAGTGTGCATAAGAAATATGTAAAGGGAAAGAAGTGTGCATAAGAAATATGTAAAGGGAAAGAAGTGTGCATAAGAAATATGTAAAGGGAAAGAAGTGTGCATAAGAAATATGTAAAGGGAAAGAAGTGTGCATAAGAAATATGTAAAGGGAAAGAAGTGTGCATAAGAAATATGTAAAGGGAAAGAATTGTGCATAAGAAATATGTAAAGGGAAAGAAGTGTGCATAAGAAATATGTAAAGGGAAAGAAGTGTGCATAAGAAATATGTAAAGGGAAAGAAGTGTGCATAAGAAATATGTAAAGGGAAAGAAGTGTGCATAAGAAATATGTAAAGGGAAAGAAGTGTGCATAAGAAATATGTAAAGGGAAAGAAGTGTGCATAAGAAATATGTAAAGGGAAAGAAGTGTGCATAAGAAATATGTAAAGGGAAAGAAGTGTGCATAAGAAATATGTAAAGGGAAAGAAGTGTGCATAAGAAATATGTAAAGGGAAAGAAGTGTGCATAAGAAATATGTAAAGGGAAAGAAGTGTGCATAAGAAATATGTAAAGGGAAAGAAGTGTGCATAAGAAATATGTAAAGGGAAAGAATTGTGCATAAGAAATATGTAAAGGGAAAGAAGTGTGCATATGAAATATGTAAAGGGAAAGAAGTGTGCATAAGAAATATGTAAAGGGAAAGAAGTGTGCATAAGAAATATGTAAAGGGAAAGAAGTGTGCATAAGAAATATGTAAAGGGAAAGAAGTGTGCATAAGAAATAATAAAGGGAAAGAAGTGTGCATAAGAAATATGTAAAGGGAAAGAAGTGTGCATAAGAAATATGTAAAGGGAAAGAAGTGTGCATAAGAAATATGTAAAGGGAAAGAAGTGTGCATAAGAAATATGTAAAGGGAAAGAAGTGTGCATAAGAAATATGTAAAGGGAAAGAAGTGTGCATAAGAAATATGTAAAGGGAAAGAAGTGTGCATAAGAAATATGTAAAGGGAAAGAAGTGTGCATAAAAAATATGTAAAGGGAAAGAAGTGTGCATAAGAAATATGTAAAGGGAAAGAAGTGTGCATAAGGCATAAGAAATATGTAAAGGGAAAGAAGTGTGCATAAGAAATATGTAAAGGGAAAGAAGTGTGCATAAGAAATATGTAAAGGGAAAGAAGTGTGCATAAGAAATATGTAAAGGGAAAGAAGTGTGCATAAGAAATATGTAAATGGAAAGAAGTGTGCATAAGAAATATGTAAAGGGAAAGAAGTGTGCATAAGAAATATGTAAAGGGAAAGAAGTGTGCATAAGAAATATGTAAAGGGAAAGAAGTGTGCATAAGAAATATGTAAAGGGAAAGAAGTGTGCATAAGAAATATGTAAAGGGAAAGAAGTGTGCATAAGAAATATGTAAAGGGAAAGAAGTGTGCATAAGAAATATGTAAAGGGAAAGAAGTGTGCATAAGAAATATGTAAAGGGAAAGAAGTGTGCATAAGAAATATGTAAAGGGAAAGAAGTGTGCATAAGAAATATGTAAAGGGAAAGAAGTGTGCATAAGAAATATGTAAAGGGAAAGAAGTGTGCATAAGAAATATGTAAAGGGAAAGAAGTGTGCATAAGAAATATGTAAAGGGAAAGAAGTGTGCATAAGAAATATGTAAAGGGAAAGAAGTGTGCATAAGAAATATGTAAAGGGAAAGAAGTGTGCATAAGAAATATGTAAAGGGAAAGAAGTGTGCATAAGAAATATGTAAAGGGAAAGAAGTGTGCATAAGAAATATGTAAAGGGAAAGAAGTGTGCATAAGAAATATGTAAAGGGAAAGAAGTGTGCATAAGAAATATGTAAAGGGAAAGAAGTGTGCATAAGAAATATGTAAAGGGAAAGAAGTGTGCATAAGAAATATGTAAAGGGAAAGAAGTGTGCATAAGAAATATGTAAAGGGAAAGAAGTGTGCATAAGAAATATGTAAAGGGAAAGAAGTGTGCATAAGAAATATGTAAAGGGAAAGAAGTGTGCATAGGAAATATGTAAAGGGAAAGAAGTGTGCATAAGGAAATATGTAAAGGGAAAGAAGTGTGCATAAGAAATATGTAAAGGGAAAGAGAAGTGTGCATAAGAAATATGTAAAGGGAAAGAAGTGTGCATAAGAAATATGTAAAGGGAAAGAAGTGTGCATAAGAAATATGTAAAGGGAAAGAAGTGTGCATAAGAAATATGTAAAGGGAAAGAAGTGTGCATAAGAAATATGTAAAGGGAAAGAAGTGTGCATAAGAAATATGTAAAGGGAAAGAAGTGTGCATAAGAAATATGTAAAGGGAAAGAAGTGTGCATAAGAAATATGTAAAGGGAAAGAAGTGTGCATAAGAAATATGTAAAGGGAAAGAAGTGTGCATAAGAAATATGTAAAGGGAAAGAAGTGTGCATAAGAAATATGTAAAGGGAAAGAAGTGTGCATAAGAAATATGTAAAGGGAAAGAAGTGTGCATAAGAAATATGTAAAGGGAAAGAAGTGTGCATAAGAAATATGTAAAGGGAAAGAAGTGTGCATAAGAAATATGTAAAGGGAAAGAAGTGTGCATAAGAAATATGTAAAGGGAAAGAAGTGTGCATAAGAAATATGTAAAGGGAAAGAAGTGTGCATAAGAAATATGTAAAGGGAAAGAAGTGTGCATAAGAAATATGTAAAGGGAAAGAAGTGTGCATAAGAAATATGTAAAGGGAAAGAAGTGTGCATAAGAAATATGTAAAGGGAAAGAAGTGTGCATAAGAAATATGTAAAGGGAAAGAAGTGTGCATAAGAAATATGTAAAGGGAAAGAAGTGTGCATAAGAAATATGTAAAGGGAAAGAAGTGTGCATAAGAAATATGTAAAGGGAAAGAAGTGTGCATAAGAAATATGTAAAGGGAAAGAAGTGTGCATAAGAAATATGTAAAGGGAAAGAAGTGTGCATAAGAAATATGTAAAGGGAAAGAAGTGTGCATAAGAAATATGTAAAGGGAAAGAAGTGTGCATAAGAAATATGTAAAGGGAAAGAAGTGTGCATAAGAAATATGTAAAGGGAAAGAAGTGTGCATAAGAAATATGTAAAGGGAAAGAAGTGTGCATAAGAAATATGTAAAGGGAAAGAAGTGTGCATAAGAAATATGTAAAGGGAAAGAAGTGTGCATAAGAAATATGTAAAGGGAAAGAAGTGTGCATAAGAAATATGTAAAGGGAAAGAAGTGTGCATAAGAAATAAACACATGATGTGGGAACAAGCCCTCGAGTTAAATATGTAAAGGGAAAGAAGTGTGCATAAGAAATAAAGCACATGATGTGGGAACAAGCCCTCGAGTTAAATATGTAAAGGGAAAGAAGTGTGCATAAGAAATAAACACATGATGTGGGAACAAGCCCTCGAGTTAAATATGTAAAGGGAAAGAAGTGTGCATAAGAAATATGTAAAGGGAAAGAAGTGTGCAT
Organism: Crossaster papposus; assembly: GCA_037893245.1. Classification (NCBI taxonomy): domain Eukaryota; kingdom Metazoa; phylum Echinodermata; class Asteroidea; order Velatida; family Solasteridae; genus Crossaster; species Crossaster papposus. The sequence continues at coordinate 165,374 of JBAIAA010000369.1, read as the reverse complement.
AAGAAATATGTAAAGGGAAAGAAGTGTGCATAAGAAATATGTAAAGGGAAAGAAGTGTGCATAAGAAATATGTAAAGGGAAAGAAGTGTGCATAAGAAATATGTAAAGGGAAAGAAGTGTGCATAAGAAATATGTAAAGGGAAAGAAGTGTGCATAAGAAATATGTAAAGGGAAAGAAGTGTGCATAAGAAATATGTAAAGGGAAAGAAGTGTGCATAAGAAATATGTAAAGGGAAAGAAGTGTGCATAAGAAATATGTAAAGGGAAAGAAGTGTGCAAGAAGTGTGCATAAGAAATATGTAAAGGGAAAGAAGTGTGCATAAGAAATATGTAAAGGGAAAGAAGTGTGCATAAGAAATATGTAAAGGGAAAGAAGTGTGCATAAGAAATATGTAAAGGGAAAGAAGTGTGCATAAGAAATATGTAAAGGGAAAGAAGTGTGCATAAGAAATATGTAAAGGGAAAGAAGTGTGCATAAGAAATATGTAAAGGGAAAGAAGTGTGCATAAGAAATATGTAAAGGGAAAGAAGTGTGCATAAGAAATATGTAAAGGGAAAGAAGTGTGCATAAGAAATATGTAAAGGGAAAGAAGTGTGCATAAGAAATATGTAAAGGGAAAGAAGTGTGCATAAGAAATATGTAAAGGGAAAGAAGTGTGCATAAGAAATATGTAAAGGGAAAGAAGTGTGCATAAGAAATATGTAAAGGGAAAGAAGTGTGCATAAGAAATATGTAAAGGGAAAGAAGTGTGCATAAGAAATATGTAAAGGGAAAGAAGTGTGCATAAGAAATATGTAAAGGGAAAGAAGTGTGCATAAGAAATATGTAAAGGGAAAGAAGTGTGCATAAGAAATATGTAAAGGGAAAGAAGTGTGCATAAGAAATATGTAAAGGGAAAGAAGTGTGCATAAGAAATATGTAAAGGGAAAGAAGTGTGCATAAGAAATATGTAAAGGGAAAGAAGTGTGCATAAGAAATATGTAAAGGGAAAGAAGTGTGCATAAGAAATATGTAAAGGGAAAGAAGTGTGCATAAGAAATATGTAAAGGGAAAGAAGTGTGCATAAGAAATATGTAAAGGGAAAGAAGTGTGCATAAGAAATATGTAAAGGGAAAGAAGTGTGCATAAGAAATATGTAAAGGGAAAGAAGTGTGCATAAGAAATATGTAAAGGGAAAGAAGTGTGCATAAGAAATATGTAAAGGGAAAGAAGTGTGCATAAGAAATATGTAAAGGGAAAGAAGTGTGCATAAGAAATATGTAAAGGGAAAGAAGTGTGCATAAGAAATATGTAAAGGGAAAGAAGTGTGCATAAGAAATATGTAAAGGGAAAGAAGTGTGCATAAGAAATATGTAAAGGGAAAGAAGTGTGCATAAGAAATATGTAAAGGGAAAGAAGTGTGCATAAGAAATATGTAAAGGGAAAGAAGTGTGCATAAGAAATATGTAAAGGGAAAGAAGTGTGCATAAGAAATATGTAAAGGGAAAGAAGTGTGCATAAGAAATATGTAAAGGGAAAGAAGTGTGCATAAGAAATATGTAAAGGGAAAGAAGTGTGCATAAGAAATATGTAAAGGGAAAGAAGTGTGCATAAGAAATATGTAAAGGGAAAGAAGTGTGCATAAGAAATATGTAAAGGGAAAGAAGTGTGCATAAGAAATATGTAAAGGGAAAGAAGTGTGCATAAGAAATATGTAAAGGGAAAGAAGTGTGCATAAGAAATATGTAAAGGGAAAGAAGTGTGCATAAGAAATATGTAAAGGGAAAGAAGTGTGCATAAGAAATATGTAAAGGGAAAGAAGTGTGCATAAGAAATATGTAAAGGGAAAGAAGTGTGCATAAGAAATATGTAAAGGGAAAGAAGTGTGCATAAGAAATATGTAAAGGGAAAGAAGTGTGCATAAGAAATATGTAAAGGGAAAGAAGTGTGCATAAGAAATATGTAAAGGGAAAGAAGTGTGCATAAGAAATATGTAAAGGGAAAGAAGTGTGCATAAGAAATATGTAAAGGGAAAGAAGTGTGCATAAGAAATATGTAAAGGGAAAGAAGTGTGCATAAGAAATATGTAAAGGGAAAGAAGTGTGCATAAGAAATATGTAAAGGGAAAGAAGTGTGCATAAGAAATATGTAAAGGGAAAGAAGTGTGCATAAGAAATATGTAAAGGGAAAGAAGTGTGCATAAGAAATATGTAAAGGGAAAGAAGTGTGCATAAGAAATATGTAAAGGGAAAGAAGTGTGCATAAGAAATATGTAAAGGGAAAGAAGTGTGCATAAGAAATATGTAAAGGGAAAGAAGTGTGCATAAGAAATATGTAAAGGGAAAGAAGTGTGCATAAGAAATATGTAAAGGGAAAGAAGTGTGCATAAGAAATATGTAAAGGGAAAGAAGTGTGCATAAGAAATATGTAAAGGGAAAGAAGTGTGCATAAGAAATATGTAAAGGGAAAGAAGTGTGCATAAGAAATATGTAAAGGGAAAGAAGTGTGCATAAGAAATATGTAAAGGGAAAGAAGTGTGCATAAGAAATATGTAAAGGGAAAGAAGTGTGCATAAGAAATATGTAAAGGGAAAGAAGTGTGCATAAGAAATATGTAAAGGGAAAGAAGTGTGCATAAGAAATATGTAAAGGGAAAGAAGTGTGCATAAGAAATATGTAAAGGGAAAGAAGTGTGCATAAGAAATATGTAAAGGGAAAGAAGTGTGCATAAGAAATATGTAAAGGGAAAGAAGTGTGCATAAGAAATATGTAAAGGGAAAGAAGTGTGCATAAGAAATATGTAAAGGGAAAGAAGTGTGCATAAGAAATATGTAAAGGGAAAGAAGTGTGCATAAGAAATATGTAAAGGGAAAGAAGTGTGCATAAGAAATATGTAAAGGGAAAGAAGTGTGCATAAGAAATATGTAAAGGGAAAGAAGTGTGCATAAGAAATATGTAAAGGGAAAGAAGTGTGCATAAGAAATATGTAAAGGGAAAGAAGTGTGCATAAGAAATATGTAAAGGGAAAGAAGTGTGCATAAGAAATATGTAAAGGGAAAGAAGTGTGCATAAGAAATATGTAAAGGGAAAGAAGTGTGCATAAGAAATATGTAAAGGGAAAGAAGTGTGCATAAGAAATATGTAAAGGGAAAGAAGTGTGCATAAGAAATATGTAAAGGGAAAGAAGTGTGCATAAGAAATATGTAAAGGGAAAGAAGTGTGCATAAGAAATATGTAAAGGGAAAGAAGTGTGCATAAGAAATATGTAAAGGGAAAGAAGTGTGCATAAGAAATATGTAAAGGGAAAGAAGTGTGCATAAGAAATATGTAAAGGGAAAGAAGTGTGCATAAGAAATATGTAAAGGGAAAGAAGTGTGCATAAGAAATATGTAAAGGGAAAGAAGTGTGCATAAGAAATATGTAAAGGGAAAGAAGTGTGCATAAGAAATATGTAAAGGGAAAGAAGTGTGCATAAGAAATATGTAAAGGGAAAGAAGTGTGCATAAGAAATATGTAAAGGGAAAGAAGTGTGCATAAGAAATATGTAAAGGGAAAGAAGTGTGCATAAGAAATATGTAAAGGGAAAGAAGTGTGCATAAGAAATATGTAAAGGGAAAGAAGTGTGCATAAGAAATATGTAAAGGGAAAGAAGTGTGCATAAGAAATATGTAAAGGGAAAGAAGTGTGCATAAGAAATATGTAAAGGGAAAGAAGTGTGCATAAGAAATATGTAAAGGGAAAGAAGTGTGCATAAGAAATATGTAAAGGGAAAGAAGTGTGCATAAGAAATATGTAAAGGGAAAGAAGTGTGCATAAGAAATATGTAAAGGGAAAGAAGTGTGCATAAGAAATATGTAAAGGGAAAGAAGTGTGCATAAGAAATATGTAAAGGGAAAGAAGTGTGCATAAGAAATATGTAAAGGGAAAGAAGTGTGCATAAGAAATATGTAAAGGGAAAGAAGTGTGCATAAGAAATATGTAAAGGGAAAGAAGTGTGCATAAGAAATATGTAAAGGGAAAGAAGTGTGCATAAGAAATATGTAAAGGGAAAGAAGTGTGCATAAGAAATATGTAAAGGGAAAGAAGTGTGCATAAGAAATATGTAAAGGGAAAGAAGTGTGCATAAGAAATATGTAAAGGGAAAGAAGTGTGCATAAGAAATATGTAAAGGGAAAGAAGTGTGCATAAGAAATATGTAAAGGGAAAGAAGTGTGCATAAGAAATATGTAAAGGGAAAGAAGTGTGCATAAGAAATATGTAAAGGGAAAGAAGTGTGCATAAGAAATATGTAAAGGGAAAGAAGTGTGCATAAGAAATATGTAAAGGGAAAGAAGTGTGCATAAGAAATATGTAAAGGGAAAGAAGTGTGCATAAGAAATATGTAAAGGGAAAGAAGTGTGCATAAGAAATATGTAAAGGGAAAGAAGTGTGCATAAGAAATATGTAAAGGGAAAGAAGTGTGCATAAGAAATATGTAAAGGGAAAGAAGTGTGCATAAGAAATATGTAAAGGGAAAGAAGTGTGCATAAGAAATATGTAAAGGGAAAGAAGTGTGCATAAGAAATATGTAAAGGGAAAGAAGTGTGCATAAGAAATATGTAAAGGGAAAGAAGTGTGCATAAGAAATATGTAAAGGGAAAGAAGTGTGCATAAGAAATATGTAAAGGGAAAGAAGTGTGCATAAGAAATATGTAAAGGGAAAGAAGTGTGCATAAGAAATATGTAAAGGGAAAGAAGTGTGCATAAGAAATATGTAAAGGGAAAGAAGTGTGCATAAGAAATATGTAAAGGGAAAGAAGTGTGCATAAGAAATATGTAAAGGGAAAGAAGTGTGCATAAGAAATATGTAAAGGGAAAGAAGTGTGCATAAGAAATATGTAAAGGGAAAGAAGTGTGCATAAGAAATATGTAAAGGGAAAGAAGATATGTAAAGGGAAAGAAGTGTGCATAAGAAATATGTAAAGGGAAAGAAGTGTGCATAAGAAATATGTAAAGGGAAAGAAGTGTGCATAAGAAATATGTAAAGGGAAAGAAGTGTGCATAAGAAATATGTAAAGGGAAAGAAGTGTGCATAAGAAATATGTAAAGGGAAAGAAGTGTGCATAAGAAATATGTAAAGGGAAAGAAGTGTGCATAAGAAATATGTAAAGGGAAAGAAGTGTGCATAAGAAATATGTAAAGGGAAAGAAGTGTGCATAAGAAATATGTAAAGGGAAAGAAGTGTGCATAAGAAATATGTAAAGGGAAAGAAGTGTGCATAAGAAATATGTAAAGGGAAAGAAGTGTGCATAAGAAATATGTAAAGGGAAAGAAGTGTGCATAAGAAATATGTAAAGGGAAAGAAGTGTGCATAAGAAATATGTAAAGGGAAAGAAGTGTGCATAAGAAATATGTAAAGGGAAAGAAGTGTGCATAAGAAATATGTAAAGGGAAAGAAGTGTGCATAAGAAATATGTAAAGGGAAAGAAGTGTGCATAAGAAATATGTAAAGGGAAAGAAGTGTGCATAAGAAATATGTAAAGGGAAAGAAGTGTGCATAAGAAATATGTAAAGGGAAAGAAGTGTGCATAAGAAATATGTAAAGGGAAAGAAGTGTGCATAAGAAATATGTAAAGGGAAAGAAGTGTGCATAAGAAATATGTAAAGGGAAAGAAGTGTGCATAAGAAATATGTAAAGGGAAAGAAGTGTGCATAAGAAATATGTAAAGGGAAAGAAGTGTGCATAAGAAATATGTAAAGGGAAAGAAGTGTGCATAAGAAATATGTAAAGGGAAAGAAGTGTGCATAAGAAATATGTAAAGGGAAAGAAGTGTGCATAAGAAATATGTAAAGGGAAAGAAGTGTGCATAAGAAATATGTAAAGGGAAAGAAGTGTGCATAAGAAATATGTAAAGGGAAAGAAGTGTGCATAAGAAATATGTAAAGGGAAAGAAGTGTGCATAAGAAATATGTAAAGGGAAAGAAGTGTGCATAAGAAATATGTAAAGGGAAAGAAGTGTGCATAAGAAATGCATAAGAAATATGTAAAGGGAAAGAAGTGTGCATAAGAAATATGTAAAGGGAAAGAAGTGTGCATAAGAAATATGTAAAGGGAAAGAAGTGTGCATAAGAAATATGTAAAGGGAAAGAAGTGTGCATAAGAAATATGTAAAGGGAAAGAAGTGTGCATAAGAAATATGTAAAGGGAAAGAAGTGTGCATAAGAAATATGTAAAGGGAAAGAAGTGTGCATAAGAAATATGTAAAGGGAAAGAAGTGTGCATAAGAAATATGTAAAGGGAAAGAAGTGTGCATAAGAAATATGTAAAGGGAAAGAAGTGTGCATAAGAAATATGTAAAGGGAAAGAAGTGTGCATAAGAAATATGTAAAGGGAAAGAAGTGTGCATAAGAAATATGTAAAGGGAAAGAAGTGTGCATAAGAAATATGTAAAGGGAAAGAAGTGTGCATAAGAAATATGTAAAGGGAAAGAAGTGTGCATAAGAAATATGTAAAGGGAAAGAAGTGTGCATAAGAAATATGTAAAGGGAAAGAAGTGTGCATAAGAAATATGTAAAGGGAAAGAAGTGTGCATAAGAAATATGTAAAGGGAAAGAAGTGTGCATAAGAAATATGTAAAGGGAAAGAAGTGTGCATAAGAAATATGTAAAGGGAAAGAAGTGTGCATAAGAAATATGTAAAGGGAAAGAAGTGTGCATAAGAAATATGTAAAGGGAAAGAAGTGTGCATAAGAAATATGTAAAGGGAAAGAAGTGTGCATAAGAAATATGTAAAGGGAAAGAAGTGTGCATAAGAAATATGTAAAGGGAAAGAAGTGTGCATAAGAAATATGTAAAGGGAAAGAAGTGTGCATAAGAAATATGTAAAGGGAAAGAAGTGTGCATAAGAAATATGTAAAGGGAAAGAAGTGTGCATAAGAAATATGTAAAGGGAAAGAAGTGTGCATAAGAAATATGTAAAGGGAAAGAAGTGTGCATAAGAAATATGTAAAGGGAAAGAAGTGTGCATAAGAAATATGTAAAGGGAAAGAAGTGTGCATAAGAAATATGTAAAGGGAAAGAAGTGTGCATAAGAAATATGTAAAGGGAAAGAAGTGTGCATAAGAAATATGTAAAGGGAAAGAAGTGTGCATAAGAAATATGTAAAGGGAAAGAAGTGTGCATAAGAAATATGTAAAGGGAAAGAAGTGTGCATAAGAAATATGTAAAGGGAAAGAAGTGTGCATAAGAAATATGTAAAGGGAAAGAAGTGTGCATAAGAAATATGTAAAGGGAAAGAAGTGTGCATAAGAAATATGTAAAGGGAAAGAAGTGTGCATAAGAAATATGTAAAGGGAAAGAAGTGTGCATAAGAAATATGTAAAGGGAAAGAAGTGTGCATAAGAAATATGTAAAGGGAAAGAAGTGTGCATAAGAAATATGTAAAGGGAAAGAAGTGTGCATAAGAAATATGTAAAGGGAAAGAAGTGTGCATAAGAAATATGTAAAGGGAAAGAAGTGTGCATAAGAAATATGTAAAGGGAAAGAAGTGTGCATAAGAAATATGTAAAGGGAAAGAAGTGTGCATAAGAAATATGTAAAGGGAAAGAAGTGTGCATAAGAAATATGTAAAGGGAAAGAAGTGTGCATAAGAAATATGTAAAGGGAAAGAAGTGTGCATAAGAAATATGTAAAGGGAAAGAAGTGTGCATAAGAAATATGTAAAGGGAAAGAAGTGTGCATAAGAAATATGTAAAGGGAAAGAAGTGTGCATAAGAAATATGTAAAGGGAAAGAAGTGTGCATAAGAAATATGTAAAGGGAAAGAAGTGTGCATAAGAAATATGTAAAGGGAAAGAAGTGTGCATAAGAAATATGTAAAGGGAAAGAAGTGTGCATAAGAAATATGTAAAGGGAAAGAAGTGTGCATAAGAAATATGTAAAGGGAAAGAAGTGTGCATAAGAAATATGTAAAGGGAAAGAAGTGTGCATAAGAAATATGTAAAGGGAAAGAAGTGTGCATAAGAAATATGTAAAGGGAAAGAAGTGTGCATAAGAAATATGTAAAGGGAAAGAAGTGTGCATAAGAAATATGTAAAGGGAAAGAAGTGTGCATAAGAAATATGTAAAGGGAAAGAAGTGTGCATAAGAAATATGTAAAGGGAAAGAAGTGTGCATAAGAAATATGTAAAGGGAAAGAAGTGTGCATAAGAAATATGTAAAGGGAAAGAAGTGTGCATAAGAAATATGTAAAGGGAAAGAAGTGTGCATAAGAAATATGTAAAGGGAAAGAAGTGTGCATAAGAAATATGTAAAGGGAAAGAAGTGTGCATAAGAAATATGTAAAGGGAAAGAAGTGTGCATAAGAAATATGTAAAGGGAAAGAAGTGTGCATAAGAAATATGTAAAGGGAAAGAAGTGTGCATAAGAAATATGTAAAGGGAAAGAAGTGTGCATAAGAAATATGTAAAGGGAAAGAAGTGTGCATAAGAAATATGTAAAGGGAAAGAAGTGTGCATAAGAAATATGTAAAGGGAAAGAAGTGTGCATAAGAAATATGTAAAGGGAAAGAAGTGTGCATAAGAAATATGTAAAGGGAAAGAAGTGTGCATAAGAAATATGTAAAGGGAAAGAAGTGTGCATAAGAAATATGTAAAGGGAAAGAAGTGTGCATAAGAAATATGTAAAGGGAAAGAAGTGTGCATAAGAAATATGTAAAGGGAAAGAAGTGTGCATAAGAAATATGTAAAGGGAAAGAAGTGTGCATAAGAAATATGTAAAGGGAAAGAAGTGTGCATAAGAAATATGTAAAGGGAAAGAAGTGTGCATAAGAAATATGTAAAGGGAAAGAAGTGTGCATAAGAAATATGTAAAGGGAAAGAAGTGTGCATAAGAAATATGTAAAGGGAAAGAAGTGTGCATAAGAAATATGTAAAGGGAAAGAAGTGTGCATAAGAAATATGTAAAGGGAAAGAAGTGTGCATAAGAAATATGTAAAGGGAAAGAAGTGTGCATAAGAAATATGTAAAGGGAAAGAAGTGTGCATAAGAAATATGTAAAGGGAAAGAAGTGTGCATAAGAAATATGTAAAGGGAAAGAAGTGTGCATAAGAAATATGTAAAGGGAAAGAAGTGTGCATAAGAAATATGTAAAGGGAAAGAAGTGTGCATAAGAAATATGTAAAGGGAAAGAAGTGTGCATAAGAAATATGTAAAGGGAAAGAAGTGTGCATAAGAAATATGTAAAGGGAAAGAAGTGTGCATAAGAAATATGTAAAGGGAAAGAAGTGTGCATAAGAAATATGTAAAGGGAAAGAAGTGTGCATAAGAAATATGTAAAGGGAAAGAAGTGTGCATAAGAAATATGTAAAGGGAAAGAAGTGTGCATAAGAAATATGTAAAGGGAAAGAAGTGTGCATAAGAAATATGTAAAGGGAAAGAAGTGTGCATAAGAAATATGTAAAGGGAAAGAAGTGTGCATAAGAAATATGTAAAGGGAAAGAAGTGTGCATAAGAAATATGTAAAGGGAAAGAAGTGTGCATAAGAAATATGTAAAGGGAAAGAAGTGTGCATAAGAAATATGTAAAGGGAAAGAAGTGTGCATAAGAAATATGTAAAGGGAAAGAAGTGTGCATAAGAAATATGTAAAGGGAAAGAAGTGTGCATAAGAAATATGTAAAGGGAAAGAAGTGTGCATAAGAAATATGTAAAGGGAAAGAAGTGTGCATAAGAAATATGTAAAGGGAAAGAAGTGTGCATAAGAAATATGTAAAGGGAAAGAAGTGTGCATAAGAAATATGTAAAGGGAAAGAAGTGTGCATAAGAAATATGTAAAGGGAAAGAAGTGTGCATAAGAAATATGTAAAGGGAAAGAAGTGTGCATAAGAAATATGTAAAGGGAAAGAAGTGTGCATAAGAAATATGTAAAGGGAAAGAAGTGTGCATAAGAAATATGTAAAGGGAAAGAAGTGTGCATAAGAAATATGTAAAGGGAAAGAAGTGTGCATAAGAAATATGTAAAGGGAAAGAAGTGTGCATAAGAAATATGTAAAGGGAAAGAAGTGTGCATAAGAAATATGTAAAGGGAAAGAAGTGTGCATAAGAAATATGTAAAGGGAAAGAAGTGTGCATAAGAAATATGTAAAGGGAAAGAAGTGTGCATAAGAAATATGTAAAGGGAAAGAAGTGTGCATAAGAAATATGTAAAGGGAAAGAAGTGTGCATAAGAAATATGTAAAGGGAAAGAAGTGTGCATAAGAAATATGTAAAGGGAAAGAAGTGTGCATAAGAAATATGTAAAGGGAAAGAAGTGTGCATAAGAAATATGTAAAGGGAAAGAAGTGTGCATAAGAAATATGTAAAGGGAAAGAAGTGTGCATAAGAAATATGTAAAGGGAAAGAAGTGTGCATAAGAAATATGTAAAGGGAAAGAAGTGTGCATAAGAAATATGTAAAGGGAAAGAAGTGTGCATAAGAAATATGTAAAGGGAAAGAAGTGTGCATAAGAAATATGTAAAGGGAAAGAAGTGTGCATAAGAAATATGTAAAGGGAAAGAAGTGTGCATAAGAAATATGTAAAGGGAAAGAAGTGTGCATAAGAAATATGTAAAGGGAAAGAAGTGTGCATAAGAAATATGTAAAGGGAAAGAAGTGTGCATAAGAAATATGTAAAGGGAAAGAAGTGTGCATAAGAAATATGTAAAGGGAAAGAAGTGTGCATAAGAAATATGTAAAGGGAAAGAAGTGTGCATAAGAAATATGTAAAGGGAAAGAAGTGTGCATAAGAAATATGTAAAGGGAAAGAAGTGTGCATAAGAAATATGTAAAGGGAAAGAAGTGTGCATAAGAAATATGTAAAGGGAAAGAAGTGTGCATAAGAAATATGTAAAGGGAAAGAAGTGTGCATAAGAAATATGTAAAGGGAAAGAAGTGTGCATAAGAAATATGTAAAGGGAAAGAAGTGTGCATAAGAAATATGTAAAGGGAAAGAAGTGTGCATAAGAAATATGTAAAGGGAAAGAAGTGTGCATAAGAAATATGTAAAGGGAAAGAAGTGTGCATAAGAAATATGTAAAGGGAAAGAAGTGTGCATAAGAAATATGTAAAGGGAAAGAAGTGTGCATAAGAAATATGTAAAGGGAAAGAAGTGTGCATAAGAAATATGTAAAGGGAAAGAAGTGTGCATAAGAAATATGTAAAGGGAAAGAAGTGTGCATAAGAAATATGTAAAGGGAAAGAAGTGTGCATAAGAAATATGTAAAGGGAAAGAAGTGTGCATAAGAAATATGTAAAGGGAAAGAAGTGTGCATAAGAAATATGTAAAGGGAAAGAAGTGTGCATAAGAAATATGTAAAGGGAAAGAAGGATATAGAAGTGTGCATAAGAAATATGTAAAGGGAAAGAAGTGTGCATAAGAAATATGTAAAGGGAAAGAAGTGTGCATAAGAAATATGTAAAGGGAAAGAAGTGTGCATAAGAAATATGTAAAGGGAAAGAAGTGTGCATAAGAAATATGTAAAGGGAAAGAAGTGTGCATAAGAAATATGTAAAGGGAAAGAAGTGTGCATAAGAAATATGTAAAGGGAAGTGTGCATAAGAAATATGTAAAGGGAAAGAAGTGTGCATAAGAAATATGTAAAGGGAAAGAAGTGTGCATAAGAAATATGTAAAGGGAAAGAAGTGTGCATAAGAAATATGTAAAGGGAAAGAAGTGTGCATAAGAAATATGTAAAGGGAAAGAAGTGTGCATAAGAAATATGTAAAGGGAAAGAAGTGTGCATAAGAAATATGTAAAGGGAAAGAAGTGTGCATAAGAAATATGTAAAGGGAAAGAAGTGTGCATAAGAAATATGTAAAGGGAAAGAAGTGTGCATAAGAAATATGTAAAGGGAAAGAAGTGTGCATAAGAAATATGTAAAGGGAAAGAAGTGTGCATAAGAAATATGTAAAGGGAAAGAAGTGTGCATAAGAAATATGTAAAGGGAAAGAAGTGTGCATAAGAAATATGTAAAGGGAAAGAAGTGTGCATAAGAAATATGTAAAGGGAAAGAAGTGTGCATAAGAAATATGTAAAGGGAAAGAAGTGTGCATAAGAAATATGTAAAGGGAAAGAAGTGTGCATAAGAAATATGTAAAGGGAAAGAAGTGTGCATAAGAAATATGTAAAGGGAAAGAAGTGTGCATAAGAAATATGTAAAGGGAAAGAAGTGTGCATAAGAAATATGTAAAGGGAAAGAAGTGTGCATAAGAAATATGTAAAGGGAAAGAAGTGTGCATAAGAAATATGTAAAGGGAAAGAAGTGTGCATAAGAAATATGTAAAGGGAAAGAAGTGTGCATAAGAAATATGTAAAGGGAAAGAAGTGTGCATAAGAAATATGTAAAGGGAAAGAAGTGTGCATAAGAAATATGTAAAGGGAAAGAAGTGTGCATAAGAAATATGTAAAGGGAAAGAAGTGTGCATAAGAAATATGTAAAGGGAAAGAAGTGTGCATAAGAAATATGTAAAGGGAAAGAAGTGTGCATAAGAAATATGTAAAGGGAAAGAAGTGTGCATAAGAAATATGTAAAGGGAAAGAAGTGTGCATAAGAAATATGTAAAGGGAAAGAAGTGTGCATAAGAAATATGTAAAGGGAAAGAAGTGTGCATAAGAAATATGTAAAGGGAAAGAAGTGTGCATAAGAAATATGTAAAGGGAAAGAAGTGTGCATAAGAAATATGTAAAGGGAAAGAAGTGTGCATAAGAAATATGTAAAGGGAAAGAAGTGTGCATAAGAAATATGTAAAGGGAAAGAAGTGTGCATAAGAAATATGTAAAGGGAAAGAAGTGTGCATAAGAAATATGTAAAGGGAAAGAAGTGTGCATAAGAAATATGTAAAGGGAAAGAAGTGTGCATAAGAAATATGTAAAGGGAAAGAAGTGTGCATAAGAAATATGTAAAGGGAAAGAAGTGTGCATAAGAAATATGTAAAGGGAAAGAAGTGTGCATAAGAAATATGTAAAGGGAAAGAAGTGTGCATAAGAAATATGTAAAGGGAAAGAAGTGTGCATAAGAAATATGTAAAGGGAAAGAAGTGTGCATAAGAAATATGTAAAGGGAAAGAAGTGTGCATAAGAAATATGTAAAGGGAAAGAAGTGTGCATAAGAAATATGTAAAGGGAAAGAAGTGTGCATAAGAAATATGTAAAGGGAAAGAAGTGTGCATAAGAAATATGTAAAGGGAAAGAAGTGTGCATAAGAAATATGTAAAGGGAAAGAAGTGTGCATAAGAAATATGTAAAGGGAAAGAAGTGTGCATAAGAAATATGTAAAGGGAAAGAAGTGTGCATAAGAAATATGTAAAGGGAAAGAAGTGTGCATAAGAAATATGTAAAGGGAAAGAAGTGTGCATAAGAAATATGTAAAGGGAAAGAAGTGTGCATAAGAAATATGTAAAGGGAAAGAAGTGTGCATAAGAAATATGTAAAGGGAAAGAAGTGTGCATAAGAAATATGTAAAGGGAAAGAAGTGTGCATAAGAAATATGTAAAGGGAAAGAAGTGTGCATAAGAAATATGTAAAGGGAAAGAAGTGTGCATAAGAAATATGTAAAGGGAAAGAAGTGTGCATAAGAAATATGTAAAGGGAAAGAAGTGTGCATAAGAAATATGTAAAGGGAAAGAAGTGTGCATAAGAAATATGTAAAGGGAAAGAAGTGTGCATAAGAAATATGTAAAGGGAAAGAAGTGTGCATAAGAAATATGTAAAGGGAAAGAAGTGTGCATAAGAAATATGTAAAGGGAAAGAAGTGTGCATAAGAAATATGTAAAGGGAAAGAAGTGTGCATAAGAAATATGTAAAGGGAAAGAAGTGTGCATAAGAAATATGTAAAGGGAAAGAAGTGTGCATAAGAAATATGTAAAGGGAAAGAAGTGTGCATAAGAAATATGTAAAGGGAAAGAAGTGTGCATAAGAAATATGTAAAGGGAAAGAAGTGTGCATAAGAAATATGTAAAGGGAAAGAAGTGTGCATAAGAAATATGTAAAGGGAAAGAAGTGTGCATAAGAAATATGTAAAGGGAAAGAAGTGTGCATAAGAAATATGTAAAGGGAAAGAAGTGTGCATAAGAAATATGTAAAGGGAAAGAAGTGTGCATAAGAAATATGTAAAGGGAAAGAAGTGTGCATAAGAAATATGTAAAGGGAAAGAAGTGTGCATAAGAAATATGTAAAGGGAAAGAAGTGTGCATAAGAAATATGTAAAGGGAAAGAAGTGTGCATAAGAAATATGTAAAGGGAAAGAAGTGTGCATAAGAAATATGTAAAGGGAAAGAAGTGTGCATAAGAAATATGTAAAGGGAAAGAAGTGTGCATAAGAAATATGTAAAGGGAAAGAAGTGTGCATAAGAAATATGTAAAGGGAAAGAAGTGTGCATAAGAAATATGTAAAGGGAAAGAAGTGTGCATAAGAAATATGTAAAGGGAAAGAAGTGTGCATAAGAAATATGTAAAGGGAAAGAAGTGTGCATAAGAAATATGTAAAGGGAAAGAAGTGTGCATAAGAAATATGTAAAGGGAAAGAAGTGTGCATAAGAAATATGTAAAGGGAAAGAAGTGTGCATAAGAAATATGTAAAGGGAAAGAAGTGTGCATAAGAAATATGTAAAGGGAAAGAAGTGTGCATAAGAAATATGTAAAGGGAAAGAAGTGTGCATAAGAAATATGTAAAGGGAAAGAAGTGTGCATAAGAAATATGTAAAGGGAAAGAAGTGTGCATAAGAAATATGTAAAGGGAAAGAAGTGTGCATAAGAAATATGTAAAGGGAAAGAAGTGTGCATAAGAAATATGTAAAGGGAAAGAAGTGTGCATAAGAAATATGTAAAGGGAAAGAAGTGTGCATAAGAAATATGTAAAGGGAAAGAAGTGTGCATAAGAAATATGTAAAGGGAAAGAAGTGTGCATAAGAAATATGTAAAGGGAAAGAAGTGTGCATAAGAAATATGTAAAGGGAAAGAAGTGTGCATAAGAAATATGTAAAGGGAAAGAAGTGTGCATAAGAAATATGTAAAGGGAAAGAAGTGTGCATAAGAAATATGTAAAGGGAAAGAAGTGTGCATAAGAAATATGTAAAGGGAAAGAAGTGTGCATAAGAAATATGTAAAGGGAAAGAAGTGTGCATAAGAAATATGTAAAGGGAAAGAAGTGTGCATAAGAAATATGTAAAGGGAAAGAAGTGTGCATAAGAAATATGTAAAGGGAAAGAAGTGTGCATAAGAAATATGTAAAGGGAAAGAAGTGTGCATAAGAAATATGTAAAGGGAAAGAAGTGTGCATAAGAAATATGTAAAGGGAAAGAAGTGTGCATAAGAAATATGTAAAGGGAAAGAAGTGTGCATAAGAAATATGTAAAGGGAAAGAAGTGTGCATAAGAAATATGTAAAGGGAAAGAAGTGTGCATAAGAAATATGTAAAGGGAAAGAAGTGTGCATAAGAAATATGTAAAGGGAAAGAAGTGTGCATAAGAAATATGTAAAGGGAAAGAAGTGTGCATAAGAAATATGTAAAGGGAAAGAAGTGTGCATAAGAAATATGTAAAGGGAAAGAAGTGTGCATAAGAAATATGTAAAGGGAAAGAAGTGTGCATAAGAAATATGTAAAGGGAAAGAAGTGTGCATAAGAAATATGTAAAGGGAAAGAAGTGTGCATAAGAAATATGTAAAGGGAAAGAAGTGTGCATAAGAAATATGTAAAGGGAAAGAAGTGTGCATAAGAAATATGTAAAGGGAAAGAAGTGTGCATAAGAAATATGTAAAGGGAAAGAAGTGTGCATAAGAAATATGTAAAGGGAAAGAAGTGTGCATAAGAAATATGTAAAGGGAAAGAAGTGTGCATAAGAAATATGTAAAGGGAAAGAAGTGTGCATAAGAAATATGTAAAGGGAAAGAAGTGTGCATAAGAAATATGTAAAGGGAAAGAAGTGTGCATAAGAAATATGTAAAGGGAAAGAAGTGTGCATAAGAAATATGTAAAGGGAAAGAAGTGTGCATAAGAAATATGTAAAGGGAAAGAAGTGTGCATAAGAAATATGTAAAGGGAAAGAAGTGTGCATAAGAAATATGTAAAGGGAAAGAAGTGTGCATAAGAAATATGTAAAGGGAAAGAAGTGTGCATAAGAAATATGTAAAGGGAAAGAAGTGTGCATAAGAAATATGTAAAGGGAAAGAAGTGTGCATAAGAAATATGTAAAGGGAAAGAAGTGTGCATAAGAAATATGTAAAGGGAAAGAAGTGTGCATAAGAAATATGTAAAGGGAAAGAAGTGTGCATAAGAAATATGTAAAGGGAAAGAAGTGTGCATAAGAAATATGTAAAGGGAAAGAAGTGTGCATAAGAAATATGTAAAGGGAAAGAAGTGTGCATAAGAAATATGTAAAGGGAAAGAAGTGTGCATAAGAAATATGTAAAGGGAAAGAAGTGTGCATAAGAAATATGTAAAGGGAAAGAAGTGTGCATAAGAAATATGTAAAGGGAAAGAAGTGTGCATAAGAAATATGTAAAGGGAAAGAAGTGTGCATAAGAAATATGTAAAGGGAAAGAAGTGTGCATAAGAAATATGTAAAGGGAAAGAAGTGTGCATAAGAAATATGTAAAGGGAAAGAAGTGTGCATAAGAAATATGTAAAGGGAAAGAAGTGTGCATAAGAAATATGTAAAGGGAAAGAAGTGTGCATAAGAAATATGTAAAGGGAAAGAAGTGTGCATAAGAAATATGTAAAGGGAAAGAAGTGTGCATAAGAAATATGTAAAGGGAAAGAAGTGTGCATAAGAAATATGTAAAGGGAAAGAAGTGTGCATAAGAAATATGTAAAGGGAAAGAAGTGTGCATAAGAAATATGTAAAGGGAAAGAAGTGTGCATAAGAAATATGTAAAGGGAAAGAAGTGTGCATAAGAAATATGTAAAGGGAAAGAAGTGTGCATAAGAAATATGTAAAGGGAAAGAAGTGTGCATAAGAAATATGTAAAGGGAAAGAAGTGTGCATAAGAAATATGTAAAGGGAAAGAAGTGTGCATAAGAAATATGTAAAGGGAAAGAAGTGTGCATAAGAAATATGTAAAGGGAAAGAAGTGTGCATAAGAAATATGTAAAGGGAAAGAAGTGTGCATAAGAAATATGTAAAGGGAGGGAAAGAAGTGTGCATAAGAAATATGTAAAGGGAAAGAAGTGTGCATAAGAAATATGTAAAGGGAAAGAAGTGTGCATAAGAAATATGTAAAGGGAAAGAAGTGTGCATAAGAAATATGTAAAGGGAAAGAAGTGTGCATAAGAAATATGTAAAGGGAAAGAAGTGTGCATAAGAAATATGTAAAGGGAAAGAAGTGTGCATAAGAAATATGTAAAGGGAAAGAAGTGTGCATAAGAAATATGTAAAGGGAAAGAAGTGTGCATAAGAAATATGTAAAGGGAAAGAAGTGTGCATAAGAAATATGTAAAGGGAAAGAAGTGTGCATAAGAAATATGTAAAGGGAAAGAAGTGTGCATAAGAAATATGTAAAGGGAAAGAAGTGTGCATAAGAAATATGTAAAGGGAAAGAAGTGTGCATAAGAAATATGTAAAGGGAAAGAAGTGTGCATAAGAAATATGTAAAGGGAAAGAAGTGTGCATAAGAAATATGTAAAGGGAAAGAAGTGTGCATAAGAAATATGTAAAGGGAAAGAAGTGTGCATAAGAAATATGTAAAGGGAAAGAAGTGTGCATAAGAAATATGTAAAGGGAAAGAAGTGTGCATAAGAAATATGTAAAGGGAAAGAAGTGTGCATAAGAAATATGTAAAGGGAAAGAAGTGTGCATAAGAAATATGTAAAGGGAAAGAAGTGTGCATAAGAAATATGTAAAGGGAAAGAAGTGTGCATAAGAAATATGTAAAGGGAAAGAAGTGTGCATAAGAAATATGTAAAGGGAAAGAAGTGTGCATAAGAAATATGTAAAGGGAAAGAAGTGTGCATAAGAAATATGTAAAGGGAAAGAAGTGTGCATAAGAAATATGTAAAGGGAAAGAAGTGTGCATAAGAAATATGTAAAGGGAAAGAAGTGTGCATAAGAAATATGTAAAGGGAAAGAAGTGTGCATAAGAAATATGTAAAGGGAAAGAAGTGTGCATAAGAAATATGTAAAGGGAAAGAAGTGTGCATAAGAAATATGTAAAGGGAAAGAAGTGTGCATAAGAAATATGTAAAGGGAAAGAAGTGTGCATAAGAAATATGTAAAGGGAAAGAAGTGTGCATAAGAAATATGTAAAGGGAAAGAAGTGTGCATAAGAAATATGTAAAGGGAAAGAAGTGTGCATAAGAAATATGTAAAGGGAAAGAAGTGTGCATAAGAAATATGTAAAGGGAAAGAAGTGTGCATAAGAAATATGTAAAGGGAAAGAAGTGTGCATAAGAAATATGTAAAGGGAAAGAAGTGTGCATAAGAAATATGTAAAGGGAAAGAAGTGTGCATAAGAAATATGTAAAGGGAAAGAAGTGTGCATAAGAAATATGTAAAGGGAAAGAAGTGTGCATAAGAAATATGTAAAGGGAAAGAAGTGTGCATAAGAAATATGTAAAGGGAAAGAAGTGTGCATAAGAAATATGTAAAGGGAAAGAAGTGTGCATAAGAAATATGTAAATGGAAAGAAGTGTGCATAAGAAATATGTAAAGGGAAAGAAGTGTGCATAAGAAATATGTAAAGGGAAAGAAGTGTGCATAAGAAATATGTAAAGGGAAAGAAGTGTGCATAATAAATATGTAAAGGGAAAGAAGTGTGCATAAGAAATATGTAAAGGGAAAGAAGTGTGCATAAGAAATATGTAAAGGGAAAGAAGTGTGCATAATAAATATGTAAAGGGAAAGAAGTGTGCATAATATATATGTAAAGGGAAAGAAGTGTGCATAATATATATGTAAAGGGAAAGAAGTGTGCATAAGAAATATGTAAAGGGAAAGAAGTGTGCATAAGAAATATGTAAAGGGAAAGAAGTGTGCATAAGAAATAAACACATGATGTGGGAACAAGCCCTCGAGTTAAATATGTAAAGGGAAAGAAGTGTGCATAAGAAATAAACACATGATGTGGGAACAAGCCCTCGAGTTAAATATGTAAAGGGAAAGAAGTGTGCATAAGAAATATGTAAAGGGAAAGAAGTGTGCATAAGAAATATGTAAAGGGAAAGAAGTGTGCATAAGAAATATGTAAAGGGAAAGAAGTGTGCATAAGAAATATGTAATGGGAAAGAAGTGTGCATAAGAAATATGTAAAGGGAAAGAAGTGTGCATAAGAAATATGTAAAGGGAAAGAAGTGTGCATAAGAAATATGTAAAGGGAAAGAAGTGTGCATAAGAAATATGTAAAGGGAAAGAAGTGTGCATAAGAAATATGTAAAGGGAAAGAAGTGTGCATAAGAAATATGT
This sequence comes from Crossaster papposus, assembly GCA_037893245.1. NCBI lineage: Eukaryota > Metazoa > Echinodermata > Asteroidea > Velatida > Solasteridae > Crossaster > Crossaster papposus. The sequence continues at coordinate 145,989 of JBAIAA010000369.1, read as the reverse complement.
AAAGGGAAAGAAGTGTGCATAAGAAATATGTAAAGGGAAAGAAGTGTGCATAAGAAATATGTAAAGGGAAAGAAGTGTGCATAAGAAATATGTAAAGGGAAAGAAGTGTGCATAAGAAATATGTAAAGGGGAAGAAGTGTGCATAAAACATATGTAAAGGGAAAGAAGTGTGCATAAGAAATATGTAAAGGGAAAGAAGTGTGCATAAGAAATATGTAAATGGAAAGAAGTGTGCATAAGAAATATGTAAAGGGAAAGAAGTGTGCATAAGAAATATGTAAAGGGAAAGAAGTGTGCATAAGAAATATGTAAAGGGAAAGAAGTGTGCATAAGAAATATGTAAAGGGAAAGAAGTGTGCATAAGAAATATGTAAAGGGAAAGAAGTGTGCATAAGAAATATGTAAAGGGAAAGAAGTGTGCATAAGAAATATGTAAAGGGAAAGAAGTGTGCATAATATATATGTAAAGGGAAAGAAGTGTGCATAAGAAATATGTAAAGGGAAAGAAGTGTGCATAAGAAATATGTAAAGGGAAAGAAGTGTGCATAAGAAATAAACACATGATGTGGGAACAAGCCCTCGAGTTAAATATGTAAAGGGAAAGAAGTGTGCATAAGAAATAAACACATGATGTGGGAACAAGCCCTCGAGTTAAATATGTAAAGGGAAAGAAGTGTGCATAAGAAATATGTAAAGGGAAAGAAGTGTGCATAAGAAATATGTAAAGGGAAAGAAGTGTGCATAAGAAATATGTAAAGGGAAAGAAGTGTGCATAAGAAATATGTAAAGGGAAAGAAGTGTGCATAAGAAATATCTAAAGGGAAAGAAGTGTGCATAAGAAATATGTAAAGGGAAAGAAGTGTGCATAAGAAATATGTAAAGGGAAAGAAGTGTGCATAAGACATATGTAAAGGGAAAGAAGTGTGCATAAGAAATAAACACATGATGTGGGAACAAGCCCTCGAGTTAAATATGTAAAGGGAAAGAAGTGTGCATAAGAAATATATAAAGGGAAAGAAGTGTGCATAAGAAATATGTAAAGGGAAAGAAGTGTGCATAAGAAATATGTAAAGGGAAAGAAGTGTGCATAAGAAATATGTAAAGGGAAAGAAGTGTGCATAAGAAATATGTAAAGGGAAAGAAGTGTGCATACGAAATATGTAAAGGGAAAGAAGTGTGCATAAGAAATATGTAAAGGGAAAGAAGTGTGCATAAGAAATATGTAAAGGGGAAGAAGTGTGCATAACAAATATGTAAAGGGAAAGAAGTGTGCATAAGAAATATGTAAAGGGAAAGAAGTGTGCATAAGAAATATGTAAAGGGAAAGAAGTGTGCATAAGAAATATGTAAAGGGAAAGAAGTGTGCATAAGAAATATGTAAATGGAAAGAAGTGTGCATAAGAAATATGTAAAGGGAAAGAAGTGTGCATAAGAAATATGTAAAGGGAAAGAAGTGTGCATAAGAAATATGTAAAGGGAAAGAAGTGTGCATAATAAATATGTAAAGGGAAAGAAGTGTGCATAAGAAATATGTAAAGGGAAAGAAGTGTGCATAAGAAATATGTAAAGGGAAAGAAGTGTGCATAATAAATATGTAAAGGGAAAGAAGTGTGCATAATAAATATGTAAAGGGAAAGAAGTGTGCATAAGAAATATGTAAAGGGAAAGAAGTGTGCATAAGAAATATGTAAAGGGAAAGAAGTGTGCATAAGAAATAAACACATGATGTGGGAACAAGCCCTCGAGTTAAATATGTAAAGGGAAAGAAGTGTGCATAAGAAATAAACACATGATGTGGGAACAAGCCCTCGAGTTAAATATGTAAAGGGAAAGAAGTGTGCATAAGAAATATGTAAAGGGAAAGAAGTGTGCATAAGAAATATGTAAAGGGAAAGAAGTGTGCATAAGAAATATGTAAAGGGAAAGAAGTGTGCATAAGAAATATGTAAAGGGAAAGAAGTGTGCATAAGAAATATCTAAAGGGAAAGAAGTGTGCATAAGAAATATGTAAAGGGAAAGAAGTGTGCATAAGAAATATGTAAAGGGAAAGAAGTGTGCATAAGACATATGTAAAGGGAAAGAAGTGTGCATAAGAAATATGTAAAGGGAAAGAAGTGTGCATAAGAAATATGTAAAGGGAAAGAAGTGTGCATAAGAAATATGTAAAGGGAAAGAAGTGTGCATAAGAAATATGTAAAGGGAAAGAAGTGTGCATAAGAAATATGTAAAGGGAAAGAAGTGTGCATAAGAAATATGTAAAGGGAAAGAAGTGTGCATAAGTAATATGTAAAGGGAAAGAAGTGTGCATACGAAATATGTAAAGGGAAAGAAGTGTGCATAAGAAATATGTAAAGGGAAAGAAGTGTGCATAAGAAATATGTAAAGGGAAAGAAGTGTGCATAAGAAATATGTAAAGGGAAAGAAGTGTGCATAAGAAATATGTAAAGGGAAAGAAGTGTGCATAATAAACATGTAAAGGGAAAGAAGTGTGCATAAGAAATATGTAAAGGGAAAGAAGTGTGCATAAGAAATATGTAAAGGGAAAGAAGTGTGCATAAGAAATATGTAAAGGGAAAGAAGTTTGCATAAGAAATATGTAAAGGGAAAGAAGTGTGCATAAGAAATAAACACATGATGTGGGAACAAGCCCTCGAGTTAAATATGTAAAGGGAAAGAAGTGTGCATAAGAAATAAACACATGATGTGGGAACAAGCCCTCGAGTTAAATATGTAAAGGGAAAGAAGTGTGCATAAGAAATATGTAAAGGGAAAGAAGTGTGCATAAGAAATATGTAAAGGGAAAGAAGTGTGCATAAGAAATATGTAAAGGGAAAGAAGTGTGCATAAGAAATATGTAAAGGGAAAGAAGTGTGCATAAGAAATATCTAAAGGGAAAGAAGTGTGCATAAGAAATATGTAAAGGGAAAGAAGTGTGCATAAGAAATATGTAAAGGGAAAGAAGTGTGCATAAGACATATGTAAAGGGAAAGAAGTGTGCATAAGAAATAAACACATGATGTGGGAACAAGCCCTCGAGTTAAATATGTAAAGGGAAAGAAGTGTGCATAAGAAATATATAAAGGGAAAGAAGTGTGCATAAGAAATATGTAAAGGGAAAGAAGTGTGCATAAGAAATATGTAAAGGGAAAGAAGTGTGCATAAGAAATATGTAAAGGGAAAGAAGTGTGCATAAGAAATATGTAAAGGGAAAGAAGTGTGCATAAGAAATATGTAAAGGGAAAGAAGTGTGCATAAGAAATATGTAAAGGGAAAGAAGTGTGCATAAGAAATATGTAAAGGGGAAGAAGTGTGCATAAAAAATATGTAAAGGGAAAGAAGTGTGCATAAGAAATATGTAAAGGGAAAGAAGTGTGCATAAGAAATATGTAAAGGGAAAGAAGTGTGCATAAGAAATATGTAAAGGGAAAGAAGTGTGCATAAGAAATATGTAAATGGAAAGAAGTGTGCATAAGAAATATGTAAAGGGAAAGAAGTGTGCATAAGAAATATGTAAAGGGAAAGAAGTGTGCATAAGAAATATGTAAAGGGAAAGAAGTGTGCATAATAAATATGTAAAGGGAAAGAAGTGTGCATAAGAAATATGTAAAGGGAAAGAAGTGTGCATAAGAAATATGTAAAGGGAAAGAAGTGTGCATAATAAATATGTAAAGGGAAAGAAGTGTGCATAATAAATATGTAAAGGGAAAGAAGTGTGCATAAGAAATATGTAAAGGGAAAGAAGTGTGCATAAGAAATAAACACATGATGTGGGAACAAGCCCTCGAGTTAAATATGTAAAGGGAAAGAAGTGTGCATAAGAAATAAACACATGATGTGGGAACAAGCCCTCGAGTTAAATATGTAAAGGGAAAGAAGTGTGCATAAGAAATATGTAAAGGGAAAGAAGTGTGCATAAGAAATATGTAAAGGGAAAGAAGTGTGCATAAGAAATATGTAAAGGGAAAGAAGTGTGCATAAGAAATATGTAAAGGGAAAGAAGTGTGCATAAGAAATATCTAAAGGGAAAGAAGTGTGCATAAGAAATATGTAAAGGGAAAGAAGTGTGCATAAGAAATATGTAAAGGGAAAGAAGTGTGCATAAGACATATGTAAAGGGAAAGAAGTGTGCATAAGAAATATGTAAAGGGAAAGAAGTGTGCATAAGAAATATGTAAAGGGAAAGAAGTGTGCATAAGAAATATGTAAAGGGAAAGAAGTGTGCATAAGAAATATGTAAAGGGAAAGAAGTGTGCATAAGAAATATGTAAAGGGAAAGAAGTGTGCATAAGTAATATGTAAAGGGAAAGAAGTGTGCATACGAAATATGTAAAGGGAAAGAAGTGTGCATAAGAAATATGTAAAGGGAAAGAAGTGTGCATAAGAAATATGTAAAGGGAAAGAAGTGTGCATAAGAAATATGTAAAGGGAAAGAAGTGTGCATAAGAAATATGTAAAGGGAAAGAAGTGTGCATAAGAAATATGTAAAGGGTAAGAAGTATGCATAAGAAATATGTAAAGGGAAAGAAGTGTGCATAAGAAATATGTAAAGGGAAAGAAGTGTGCATAAGAAATATGTAAAGGGAAAGAAGTGTGCATAAGAAATAAACACATGATGTGGGAACAAGCCCTCGAGTTAAATATGTAAAGGGAAGAAGTGTGCATAAGAAATATGTAAAGGGAAAGAAGTGTGCATAAGAAATAAACACATGATGTGGGAACAAGCCCTCGAGTTAAATATGTAAAGGGAAGGAAGTGTGCATAAGAAATATGTAAAGGGAAATAAGTGTGCATAAGAAATATGTAAAGGGAAAGAAGTGTGCATAAGAAATATGTAAAGGGAAAGAAGTGTGCATAAGAAATATGTAAAGGGAAAGAAGTGTGCATAAGAAATATGTAAAGGGAAATAAGTGTGCATAAGAAATATGTAAAGGGAAAGAAGTGTGCATAAGAAATATGTAAAGGGAAAGAAGTGTGCATAAGAAATATGTAAAGGGAAAGAAGTGTGCATAAGAAATATGTAAAGGGAAAGAAGTGTGCATAAGAAATATGTAAAGGGAAAGAAGTGTGCATAAGAAATATGTAAAAGGAAAGAAGTGTGCATAAGAAATATGTAAAGGGAAAGAAGTGTGCATACGAAATATGTAAAGGGAAAGAAGTGTGCATAAGAAATATGTAAAGGGAAAGAAGTGTGCATAAGAAATATGTAAAGGGAAAGAAGTGTGCATAAGAAATATGTAAAGGGAAAGAAGTGTGCATAAGAAATATGTAAAGGGAAAGAAGTGTGCATAAGAAATATGTAAAGGGAAAGAAGTGTGCATAAGAAATATGTAAAGGGAAAGAAGTGTGCATAAGAAATATGTAAAGGGAAAGAAGTGTGCATAAGGAACATGTAAAGGGAAAGAAGTGTGCATAAGAAATATGTAAAGGGAAAGAAGTGTGCATAAGAAATATGTAAAGGGAAAGAAGTGTGCATAAGAAATATGTAAAGGGAAAGAAGTGTGCATAAGAAATATGTAAAGGGAAAGAAGTGTGCATAAGAAATATGTAAAGGGAAAGAAGTGTACATAAGAAATATGTAAAGGGAAAGAAGTGTGCATAAGAAATATGTAAAGGGAAAGAAGTGTGCATAAGAAATATGTAAAGGGAAAGAAGTGTGCATAAGAAATATGTAAAGGGAAAGAAGTGTGCATAAGAAATATGTAAAGGGAAAGAAGTGTGCATAAGAAATATGTAAAGGGAAAGAAGTGTGCATAAGAAATATGTAAAGGGAAAGAAGTGTGCATAAGAAATATGTAAATGGAAAGAAGTGTGCATAAGAAATATGTAAAGGGAAAGAAGTGTGCATAAGAAATATGTAAAGGGAAAGAAGTGTGCATAAGAAATATGTAAAGGGAAAGAAGTGTGCATAAGAAATATGTAAAGGGAAAGAAGTGTGCATAAGAAATATGTAAAGGGAAAGAAGTGTGCATAAGAAATATGTAAAGGGAAAGAAGTGTGCATAATAAATATGTAAAGGGAAAGAAGTGTGCATAATAAATATGTAAAGGGAAAGAAGTGTGCATAAGAAATATGTAAAGGGAAAGAAGTGTGCATAAGAAATATGTAAAGGGAAAGAAGTGTGCATAAGAAATAAACACATGATGTGGGAACAAGCCCTCGAGTTAAATATGTAAAGGGAAAGAAGTGTGCATAAGAAATAAACACATGATGTGGGAACAAGCCCTCGAGTTAAATATGTAAAGGGAAAGAAGTGTGCATAAGAAATATGTAAAGGGAAAGAAGTGTGCATAAAAAATATGTAAAGGGAAAGAAGTGTGCATAAGAAATATGTAAAGGGAAAGAAGTGTGCATAAGAAATATGTAAAGGGAAAGAAGTGTGCATAAGAAATATGTAAAGGGAAAGAAGTGTGCATAAGAAATATGTAAAGGGAAAGAAGTGTGCATAAGAAATATGTAAAGGGAAAGAAGTGTGCATAAGAAATATGTAAATGGAAAGAAGTGTGCATAAGAAATATGTAAAGGGAAAGAAGTGTGCATAAGAAATATGTAAAGGGAAAGAAGTGTGCATAAGAAATATGTAAAGGGAAAGAAGTGTGCATAAGAAATATGTAAAGGGAAAGAAGTGTGCATAAGAAATATGTAAAGGGAAAGAAGTGTGCATAAGAAATATGTAAAGGGAAAGAAGTGTGCATAATAAATATGTAAAGGGAAAGAAGTGTGCATAATAAATATGTAAAGGGAAAGAAGTGTGCATAAGAAATATGTAAAGGGAAAGAAGTGTGCATAAGAAATATGTAAAGGGAAAGAAGTGTGCATAAGAAATAAACACATGATGTGGGAACAAGCCCTCGAGTTAAATATGTAAAGGGAAAGAAGTGTGCATAAGAAATAAACACATGATGTGGGAACAAGCCCTCGAGTTAAATATGTAAAGGGAAAGAAGTGTGCATAAGAAATATGTAAAGGGAAAGAAGTGTGCATAAAAAATATGTAAAGGGAAAGAAGTGTGCATAAGAAATATGTAAAGGGAAAGAAGTGTGCATAAGAAATATGTAAAGGGAAAGAAGTGTGCATAAGAAATATGTAAAGGGAAAGAAGTGTGCATAAGAAATATGTAAAGGGAAAGAAGTGTGCATACGAAATATGTAAAGGGAAAGAAGTGTGCATAAGAAATATGTAAAGGGAAAGAAGTGTGCATAAGAAATATGTAAAGGAAAAGAAGTGTGCATAAGAAATATGTAAAGGGAAAGAAGTGTGCAGAATAAATATGTAAAGGGAAAGAAGTGTGCATAAGAAATATGTAAAGGGAAAGAAGTGTGCATAAGAAATATGTAAAGGGAAAGAAGTGTGCATAAGAAATATGTAAAAGGAAAGAAGTGTGCATAAGAAATATGTAAAGGGAAAGAAGTGTGCATAAGAAATATGTAAAGGGAAAGAAGTGTGCATAATAAATATGTAAAGGGAAAGAAGTGTGCATAAGAAATATGTAAAGGGAAAGAAGTGTGCATAAGAAATATGTAAAGGGAAAGAAGTGTGCATACAAAATATGTAAAGGGAAAGAAGTGTGCATAAGAAATATGTAAAGGGAAAGAAGTGTGCATAAGAAATATGTAAAGGGAAAGAAGTGTGCATAAGAAATATGTAAAGGGAAAGAAGTGTGCATAAGAAATATGTAAAGGGAAAGAAGTGTGCATAAGAAATATGTAAAGGGAAAGAAGTGTGCATAAGAAATATGTAAAGGGAAAGAAGTGTGCATAAGAAATATGTAAAGGGAAAGATGTGTGCATAGGAAATATGTAAAGGGAAAGAAGTGTGCATAAGAAATATGTAAAGGGAAAGAAGTGTGCATAAGAAATATGTAAAGGGAAAGAAGTGTGCATAAGAAATATGTAAAGGGAAAGAAGTGTGCATAAGAAATATGTAAAGGGAAAGAAGTGTGCATAAGAAATATGTAAAGGGAAAGAAGTGTGCATAAGAAATATGTAAAGGGAAAGAAGTGTGCATAAGAAATAAACACATGATGTGGGAACAAGCCCTCGAGTTAAATATGTAAAGGGAAAGAAGTGTGCATAAGAAATGTGTAAAGGGAAAGAAGTGTGCATAAGAAATATGTAAAGGGAAAGAAGTGTGCATAAGAAATATGTAAAGGGAAAGAAGTGTGCATAAGAAATATGTAAAGGGAAAGAAGTGTGCATAATAAATATGTAAAGGGAAAGAAGTGTGCATAAGAAATATGTAAAGGGAAAGAAGTGTGCATAAGAAATATGTAAAGGGAAAGATGTGGGCATAAGAAATATGTAAAGGGAAAGAAGTGTGCATAAGAAATATGTAAAGGGAAAGAAGTGTGCATAAGAAATATGTAAAGGGAAAGAAGTGTGCATAAGAAATATGTAAAGGGAAAGAAGTGTGCATAAGAAATATGTAAAGGGAAAGAAGTGTGCATAAGAAATAAACACATGATGTGGGAACAAGCCATCGAGTTAAATATGTAAAGGGAAAGAAGTGTGCATAAGAAATATGTAAAGGGAAAGAAGTGTGCATAAGAAATATGTAAAGGGAAAGAAGTGTGCATAAGAAATATGTAAAGGGAAAGAAGTGTGCATAAGAAATATGTAAAGAAAAAGAAGTGTGCATAAGAAATATGTAAAGGGAAAGAAGTGTGCATAAGAAATATGTAAAGGGAAAGAAGTGTGCATAAGAAATATGTAAATGGAAAGAAGTGTGCATAAGAAATATGTAAAGGGAAAGAAGTGTGCATAAGAAATATGTAAAGGGAAAGAAGTGTGCATAAGAAATATGTAAAGGGAAAGAAGTGTGCATAAGAAATATGTAAAGGAAAAGAAGTGTGCATAAGAAATATGTAAAGGGAAAGAAGTGTGCATAAGAAATATGTAAATGGAAAGAAGTGTGCATAAGAAATATGTAAAGGGAAAGAAGTGTGCATAAGAAATAAACACATGATGTGGGAACAAGCCCTCGAGTTAAATATGTAAAGGGAAAGAAGTGTGCATAAGAAATATGTAAAGGGAAAGAAGTGTGCATAAGAAATATGTAAAGGGAAAGAAGTGTGCATAAGAAATATGTAAAGGGAAAGAAGTGTGCATAAGAAATATGTAAAGGGAAAGAAGTGTGCATAAGAAATATGTAAAGGGAAAGAAGTGTGCATAAGAAATATGTAAAGGGAAAGAAGTGTGCATAAGAAATAAACACATGATGTGGGAACAAGCCCTCGAATTAAATATGTAAAGGGAAAGAAGTGTGCATAAGAAATAAACACATGATGTGGGAACAAGCCCTCGAATTAAATATGTAAAGGGAAAGAAGTGTGCATAAGAAATATGTAAAGGGAAAGAAGTGTGCGTAAGAAATATGTAAAGGGAAAGAAGTGTGCATAAGAAATATGTAAAGGGAAAGAAGTGTGCATAAGAAATATGTAAAGGGAAAGAAGTGTGCATAAGAAATATGTAAAGGGAAAGAAGTGTGCATAAGAAATATGTAAAGGGAAAGAAGTGTGCATAAGAAATATGTAAAGGGAAAGAAGTGTGCATAAGAAATAAACACATGATGTGGGAACAAGCCCTCGAGTTAAATATGTAAAGGGAAAGAAGTGTGCATAAGAAATATGTAAAGGGAAAGAAGTGTGCATAAGAAATATGTAAAGGGAAAGAAGTGTGCATAAGAAATATGTAAAGGGAAAGAAGTGTGCATAAGAAATATGTAAAGGGAAAGAAGTGTGCATAAGAAATATGTAAAGGGAAAGAAGTGTGCATACGAAATATGTAAAGGGAAAGAAGTGTGCATAAGAAATATGTAAAGGGAAAGAAGTGTGCATAAGAAATATGTAAAGGAAAAGAAGTGTGCATAATAAATATGTAAAGGGAAAGAAGTGTGCATAAGAAATATGTAAAGGGAAAGAAGTGTGCATAAGAAATATGTAAAGGGAAAGAAGTGTGCATAAGAAATATGTAAAGGGAAAGAAGTGTGCATAAGAAATATGTAAAGGGAAAGAAGTGTGCATAAGAAATATGTAAAGGGAAAGAAGTGTGCATAAGAAATATGTAAAGGGAAAGAAGTGTGCATAATAAATATGTAAAGGGAAAGAAGTGTGCATAAGAAATATGTAAAGGGAAAGAAGTGTGCATAAGAAATATGTAAAGGGAAAGAAGTGTGCATAAGAAATATGTAAAGGGAAAGAAGTGTGCATAAGAAATATGTAAAGGGAAAGAAGTGTGCATAAGACATATGTAAAGGGAAAGAAGTGTGCATAAGAAATATGTAAAGGGAAAGAAGTGTGCATAAGAAATATGTAAAGGGAAAGAAGTGTGCATAAGAAATATGTAAAGGGAAAGAAGTGTGCATAAGAAATATGTAAAGGTAAAGAAGTGTGCATAAGAAATATGTAAAGGGAAAGAAGTGTGCATAAGAAATATGTAAAGGGAAAGAAGTGTGCATAAGAAATATGTAAAGGGAAAGAAGTGTGCATAAGAAATAAACACATGATGTGGGAACAAGCCCTCGAGTTAAATATGTAAAGGGAAAGAAGTGTGCATAAGAAATATGTAAAGGGAAAGAAGTGTGCATAAGAAATATGTAAAGGGAAAGAAGTGTGCATAAGAAATATGTAAAGGGAAAGAAGTGTGCATAAGAAATATGTAAAGGGAAAGAAGTGTGCATAAGAAATATGTAAAGGGAAAGAAGTGTGCATAAGAAATATGTAAAGGGAAAGAAGTGTGCATACGAAATATGTAAAGGGAAAGAAGTGTGCATAAGAAATAAACACATGATGTGGGAACAAGCCCTCGAGTTAAATATGTAAAGGGAAAGAAGTGTGCATAAGAAATATGTAAAGGGAAAGAAGTGTGCATAAGAAATATGTAAAGGGAAAGAAGTGTGCATAAGAAATATGTAAAGGGAAAGAAGTGTGCATAAGAAATATGTAAAGGGAAAGAAGTGTGCATAAGAAATATGTAAAGGGAAAGAAGTGTGCATAAGAAATATGTAAAGGGAAAGAAGTGTGCATACGAAATATGTAAAGGGAAAGAAGTGTGCATAAGAAATATGTAAAGGGAAAGAAGTGTGCATAAGAAATATGTAAAGGAAAAGAAGTGTGCATAAGAAATATGTAAAGGGAAAGAAGTGTGCATAATAAATATGTAAAGGGAAAGAAGTGTGCATAAGAAATATGTAAAGGGAAAGAAGTGTGCATAAGAAATATGTAAAGGGAAAGAAGTGTGCATAAGAAATATGTAAAGGGAAAGAAGTGTGCATAAGAAATATGTAAAGGGAAAGAAGTGTGCATAAGAAATATGTAAAGGGAAAGAAGTGTGCATAATAAATATGTAAAGGGAAAGAAGTGTGCATAAGAAATATGTAAAGGGAAAGAAGTGTGCATAAGAAATATGTAAAGGGAAAGAAGTGTGCATAAAAAATATGTAAAGGGAAAGAAGTGTGCATAAGAAATATGTAAAGGGAAAGAAGTGTGCATAAGAAATATGTAAAGGGAAAGAAGTGTGCATAAGAAATATGTAAAGGGAAAGAAGTGTGCATAAGAAATATGTAAAGGGAAAGAAGTGTGCATAAGAAATATGTAAAGGGAAAGAAGTGTGCATAAGAAATATGTAAAGGTAAAGAAGTGTGCATAAGAAATATGTAAAGGGAAAGAAGTGTGCATAAGAAATATGTAAAGGGAAAGAAGTGTGCATAAGAAATATGTAAAGGGAAAGAAGTGTGCATAAGAAATATGTAAAGGGAAAGAAGTGTGCATACGAAATATGTAAAGGGAAAGAAGTGTGCATAAGAAATATGTAAAGGGAAAGAAGTGTGCATAAGAAATATGTAAAGGGAAAGAAGTGTGCATAAGAAATATGTAAAGGGAAAGAAGTGTGCATAAGAAATATGTAAAGGGAAAGAAGTGTGCATAAGAAATATGTAAAGGGAAAGAAGTGTGCATAAGAAATATGTAAAGGGAAAGAAGTGTGCATAAGAAATATGTAAAGGGAAAGAAGTGTGCATAAGAAATATGTAAAGGGAAAGAAGTGTGCATAAGAAATATGTAAAGGGAAAGAAGTGTGCATAAGAAATAAACACATGATGTGGGAACAAGCCCTCGAGTTAAATATGTAAAGGGAAAGAAGTGTGCATAAGAAATAAACACATGATGTGGGAACAAGCCCTCGAGTTAAATATGTAAAGGGAAAGAAGTGTGCATAAGAAATATGTAAAGGAAAAGAAGTGTGCATAAGAAATATGTAAAGGGAAAGAAGTGTGCATAAGAAATATGTAAAGGGAAAGAAGTGTGCATAAGAAATATGTAAAGGGAAAGAAGTGTGCATAAGAAATATGTAAAGGGAAAGAAGTGTGCATAAGAAATATGTAAAGGGAAAGAAGTGTGCATAAGAAATATGTAAAGGGAAAGAAGTGTGCATAATAAATATGTAAAGGGAAAGAAGTGTGCATACGAAATAAACACATGATGTGGGAACAAGCCCTCGAGTTAAATTTGTAAAGGGAAAGAAGTGTGCATAATAAATATGTAAAGGAAAGAAGTGTGCATAAGAAATATGTAAAGGGAAAGAAGTGTGCATAAGAAATATGTAAAGGGAAAGAAGTGTGCATAAGAAATATGTAAAGGGAAAGAAGTGTGCATAAGAAATATGTAAAGGGAAAGAAGTGTGCATAAGAAATATGTAAAGGGAAAAAAGTGTGCATAAGAAATATGTAAAGGGAAAGAAGTGTGCATAAGAAATATGTAAAGGGAAAGAAGTGTGCATAAGAAATAAACACATGATGTGGGAACAAGCCCTCGAGTTAAATATGTAAAGGGAAAGAAGTGTGCATAAGAAATATGTAAAGGGAAAGAAGTGTGCATAAGAAATATGTAAAGGGAAATAAGTGTGCATAAGAAATATGTAAAGGGAAAGAAGTGTGCATAAGAAATATGTAAAGGGAAAGAAGTGTGCATAAGAAATATGTAAAGGGAAAGAAGTGTGCATAAGAAATATGTAAAGGGAAAGAAGTGTGCATAAGAAATATGTAAAGGGAAAGAAGTGTGCATACGAAATATGTAAAGGGAAAGAAGTGTGCATAAGAAATATGTAAAGGGAAAGAAGTGTGCATAAGAAATATGTAAAGGAAAAGAAGTGTGCATAAGAAATATGTAAAGGGAAAGAAGTGTGCATAATAAATATGTAAAGGGAAAGAAGTGTGCATAAGAAATATGTAAAGGGAAAGAAGTGTGCATAAGAAATATGTAAAGGGAAAGAAGTGTGCATAAGAAATATGTAAAGGGAAAGAAGTGTGCATAAGAAATATGTAAAGGGAAAGAAGTGTGCATAAGAAATATGTAAAGGGAAAGAAGTGTGCATAATAAATATGTAAAGGGAAAGAAGTGTGCATAAGAAATATGTAAAGGGAAAGAAGTGTGCATAAGAAATATGTAAAGGGAAAGAAGTGTGCATAAAAAATATGTAAAGGGAAAGAAGTGTGCATAAGAAATATGTAAAGGGAAAGAAGTGTGCATAAGAAATATGTAAAGGGAAAGAAGTGTGCATAAGAAATATGTAAAGGGAAAGAAGTGTGCATAAGAAATATGTAAAGGGAAAGAAGTGTGCATAAGAAATATGTAAAGGGAAAGAAGTGTGCATAAGAAATATGTAAAGGTAAAGAAGTGTGCATAAGAAATATGTAAAGGGAAAGAAGTGTGCATAAGAAATATGTAAAGGGAAAGAAGTGTGCATAAGAAATATGTAAAGGGAAAGAAGTGTGCATAAGAAATATGTAAAGGGAAAGAAGTGTGCATAAGAAATATGTAAAGGGAAAGAAGTGTGCATAAGAAATATGTAAAGGGAAAGAAGTGTGCATAAGAAATATGTAAAGGGAAAGAAGTGTGCATAAGAAATATGTAAAGGGAAAGAAGTGTGCATAAGAAATATGTAAAGGGAAAGAAGTGTGCATAAGAAATATGTAAAGGGAAAGAAGTGTGCATAAGAAATATGTAAAGGGAAAGAAGTGTGCATAAGAAATATGTAAAGGGAAAGAAGTGTGCATAAGAAATATTTAAAGGGAAAGAAGTGTGCATAAGAAATATGTAAAGGGAAAGAAGTGTGCATAAGAAATATGTAAAGGGAAAGAAGTGTGCATAAGAAATATGTAAAGGGAAAGAAGTGTGCATAAGAAATATGTAAAGGGAAAGAAGTGTGCATAAGAAATAAACACATGATGTGGGAACAAGCCCTCGAGTTAAATATGTAAAGGGAAAGAAGTGTGCATAAGAAATAAACACATGATGTGGGAACAAGCCCTCGAGTTAAATATGTAAAGGGAAAGAAGTGTGCATAAGAAATATGTAAAGGGAAAGAAGTGTGCATAAGAAATATGTAAAGGGAAAGAAGTGTGCATAAGAAATATGTAAAGGGAAAGAAGTGTGCATAAGAAATATGTAAAGGGAAAGAAGTGTGCATAAGAAATATGTAAAGGGAAAGAAGTGTGCATAAGAAATATGTAAAGGGAAAGAAGTGTGCTTAAGAAATATGTAAAGGGAAAGAAGTGTGCATAAGAAATATGTAAAGGGAAAGAAGTGTGCATAAGAAATATGTAAAGGGAAAGAAGTGTGCATAAGAAATAAACACATGATGTGGGAACAAGCCCTCGAGTTAAATTTGTAAAGGGAAAGAAGTGTGCATAAGAAATATGTAAAGGAAAGAAGTGTGCATAAGAAATATGTAAAGGGAAAGAAGTGTGCATAAGAAATATGTAAAGGGAAAGAAGTGTGCATAAGAAATATGTAAAGGGAAAGAAGTGTGCATAAGAAATATGTAAAGGGAAAGAAGTGTGCATAAGAAATATGTAAAGGGAAAGAAGTGTGCATAAGAAATATGTAAAGGGAAAGAAGTGTGCATAAGAAATATGTAAAGGGAAAGAAGTGTGCATAAGAAATATGTAAAGGGAAAGAAGTGTGCATAAGAAATATGTAAAGGGAAAGAAGTGTGCATAAGAAATATGTAAAGGGAAAGAAGTGTGCATAAGAAATATGTAAAGGGAAAGAAGTGTGCATAAGAAATAAACACATGATGTGGGAACAAGCCCTCGAGTTAAATATGTAAAGGGAAAGAAGTGTGCATAAGAAATATGTAAAGGGAAAGAAGTGTGCATAAGAAATATGTAAAGGGAAAGAAGTGTGCATAAGAAATATGTAAAGGGAAGGAAGTGTGCATAAGAAATATGTAAAGGGAAAGAAGTGTGCATAAGAAATATGTAAAGGGAAAGAAGTGTGCATAAGAAATATGTAAAGGGAAAGAAGTGTGCATAAGAAATAAACACATGATGTGGGAACAAGCCCTCGAGTTAAATATGTAAAGGGAAAGAAGTGTGCATAAGAAATAAACACATGATGTGGGAACAAGCCCTCGAGTTAAATATGTAAAGGGAAAGAAGTGTGCATAAGAAATATGTAAAGGGAAAGAAGTGTGCATAAGAAATATGTAAAGGGAAAGAAGTGTGCATAAGAAATATGTAAAGGGAAAGAAGTGTGCATAAGAAATATGTAAAGGGAAAGAAGTGTGCATAAGAAATATGTAAAGGGAAAGAAGTGTGCATAAGAAATAAACACATGATGTGGGAACAAGCCCTCGAGTTAAATATGTAAAGGGAAAGAAGTGTGCATAAGAAATAAACACATGATGTGGGAACAAGCCCTCGAGTTAAATATGTAAAGGGAAAGAAGTGTGCATAAGAAATATGTAAAGGGAAAGAAGTGTGCATAAGAAATATGTAAAGGGAAAGAAGTGTGCATAAGAAATATGTAAAGGGAAAGAAGTGTGCATAAGAAATATGTAAAGGGAAAGAAGTGTGCATAAGAAATATGTAAAGGGAAAGAAGTGTGCATACAAAATATGTAAAGGGAAAGAAGTGTGCATAAGAAATATGTAAAGGGAAAGAAGTGTGCATAAGAAATATGTAAAGGGAAAGAAGTGTGCATAAGAAATATGTAAAGGGAAAGAAGTGTGCATAAGAAATATGTAAAGGGAAAGAAGTGTGCATAAGAAATATGTAAAGGGAAAGAAGTGTGCATAAGAAATATGTAAAGGGAAAGAAGTGTGCATAAGAAATATGTAAAGGGAAAGAAGTGTGCATAAGAAATATGTAAAGGGAAAGAAGTGTGCATAAGAAATATGTAAAGGGAAAGAAGTGTGCATAAGAAATATGTAAAGGGAAAGAAGTGTGCATAAGAAATATGTAAAGGGAAAGAAGTGTGCATAAGAAATATGTAAAGGGAAAGAAGTGTGCATAAGAAATATGTAAAGGGAAAGAAGTGTGCATACGAAATAAACACATGATGTGGGAACAAGCCCTCGAGTTAAATATGTAAAGGGAAAGAAGTGTGCATAAGAAATATGTAAAGGGAAAGAAGTGTGCATAAGAAATATGTAAAGGAAAAGAAGTGTGCATAAGAAATATGTAAAGGGAAAGAAGTGTGCATAAGAAATATGTAAAGGGAAAGAAGTGTGCATAAGAAATATGTAAAGGGAAAGAAGTGTGCATAAGAAATATGTAAAGGGAAAGAAGTGTGCATAAGAAATATGTAAAGGGAAAGAAGTGTGCATAAGAAATATGTAAAGGGAAAGAAGTGTGCATAAGAAATATGTAAAGGGAAAGAAGTGTGCATAAGAAATATGTAAAGGGAAAGAAGTGTGCATAAGAAATATGTAAAGGGAAAGAAATGTGCATAAGAAATAAACACATGATGTGGGAACAAGCCCTCGAGTTAAATATGTAAAGGGAAAGAAGTGTGCATAAGAAATAAACACATGATGTGGGAACAAGCCCTCGAGTTAAATATGTAAAGGGAAAGAAGTGTGCATAAGAAATATGTAAAGGGAAAGAAGTGTGCATAAGAAATATGTAAAGGGAAAGAAGTGTGCATAAGAAATATGTAAAGGGAAAGAATTGTGCATAAGAAATATGTAAAGGGAAAGAAGTGTGCATAAGAAATATGTAAAGGGAAAGAAGTGTGCATAAGAAATAAACACATGATGTGGGAACAAGCCCTCGAGTTAAATATGTAAAGGGAAAGAAGTGTGCATAAGAAATAAACACATGATGTGGGAACAAGCCCTCGAGTTAAATATGTAAAGGGAAAGAAGTGTGCATAAGAAATATGTAAAGGGAAAGAAGTGTGCATAAGAAATATGTAAAGGGAAAGAAGTGTGCATAAGAAATATGTAAAGGGAAAGAAGTGTGCATTAGAAATATGTAAAGGGAAAGAAGTGTGCATAAGAAATATGTAAAGGGAAAGAAGTGTGCATAAGAAATATGTAAAGGGAAAGAAGTGTGCATAAGAAATATGTAAAGGGAAAGAAGTGTGCATAAGAAATATGTAAAGGGAAAGAAGTGTGCATAAGAAATATGTAAAGGGAAAGAAGTGTGCATAAGAAATATGTAAAGGGAAAGAAATGTGCATAAGAAATAAACACATGATGTTGGAACAAGCCCTCGAGTTAAATATGTAAAGGGAAAGAAGTGTGCATAAGAAATATGTAAAGGGAAAGAAGTGTGCATAAGAAATATGTAAAGGGAAAGAAGTGTGCATAAGAAATATGTAAAGGGAAAGAAGTGTGCATAAGAAATATGTAAAGGGAAAGAAGTGTGCATACGAAATAAACACATGATGTGGGAACAAGCCCTCGAGTTAAATATGTAAAGGGAAAGAAGTGTGCATAAGAAATATGTAAAGGGAAAGAAGTGTGCATAAGAAATATGTAAAGGAAAAGAAGTGTGCATAAGAAATATGTAAAGGGAAAGAAGTGTGCATAAGAAATATGTAAAGGGAAAGAAGTGTGCATAAGAAATATGTAAAGGGAAAGAAGTGTGCATAAGAAATATGTAAAGGGAAAGAAGTGTGCATAAGAAATATGTAAAGGGAAAGAAGTGTGCATAAGAAATATGTAAAGGGAAAGAAGTGTGCATAAGAAATATGTAAAGGGAAAGAAGTGTGCATAAGAAATATGTAAAGGGAAAGAAGTGTGCATAAGAAATATGTAAAGGGAAAGAAGTGTGCATAAGAAATAAACACATGATGTGGGAACAAGCCCTCGAGTTAAATATGTAAAGGGAAAGAAGTGTGCATAAGAAATAAACACATGATGTGGGAACAAGCCCTCGAGTTAAATATGTAAAGGGAAAGAAGTGTGCATAAGAAATATGTAAAGGGAAAGAAGTGTGCATAAGAAATATGTAAAGGGAAAGAAGTGTGCATAAGAAATATGTAAAGGGAAAGAAGTGTGCATAAGAAATATGTAAAGGGAAAGAAGTGTGCATAAGAAATATGTAAAGGGAAAGAAGTGTGCATAAGAAATAAACACATGATGTGGGAACAAGCCCTCGAGTTAAATATGTAAAGGGAAAGAAGTGTGCATAAGAAATAAACACATGATGTGGGAACAAGCCCTCGAGTTAAATATGTAAAGGGAAAGAAGTGTGCATAAGAAATATGTAAAGGGAAAGAAGTGTGCATAAGAAATATGTAAAGGGAAAGAAGTGTGCATTAGAAATATGTAAAGGGAAAGAAGTGTGCATAAGAAATATGTAAAGGGAAAGAAGTGTGCATAAGAAATATGTAAAGGGAAAGAAGTGTGCATAAGAAATATGTAAAGGGAAAGAAGTGTGCATAAGAAATATGTAAAGGGAAAGAAGTGTGCATAAGAAATATGTAAAGGGAAAGAAGTGTGCATAAGAAATATGTAAAGGGAAAGAAATGTGCATAAGAAATATGTAAAGGGAAAGAAGTGTGCATAAGAAATATGTAAAGGGAAAGAAGTGTGCATAAGAAATATGTAAAGGGAAAGAAGTGTGCATAAGAAATAAACACATGATGTTGGAACAAGCCCTCGAGTTAAATATGTAAAGGGAAAGAAGTGTGCATAAGAAATATGTAAAGGGAAAGAAGTGTGCATAATAAATATGTAAAGGGAAAGAAGTGTGCATAAGAAATATGTAAAGGGAAAGAAGTGTGCATAATAAATATGTAAAGGGAAAGAAGTGTGCATAAGAAATATGTAAAGGGAAAGAAGTGTGCATAAGAAATATGTAAAGGGAAAGAAGTGTGCATAAGAAATTTGTAAAGGGAAAGAAGTGTGCATAAGAAATATGTAAAGGGAAAGAAGTGTGCATAAGAAATATGTAAAGGGAAAGAAGTGTGCATAAGAAATATGTAAAGGGAAAAAAGTGTGCATAATAAATATGTAAAGGGAAAGAAGTGTGCATAAGAAATATGTAAAGGGAAAGAAGTGTGCATAAGAAATATGTAAAGGGAAAGAAGTGTGCATAAGAAATATGTAAAGGGAAAGAAGTGTGCATAAGAAATATGTAAAGGGAAAGAAGTGTGCATAAGAAATATGTAAAGGGAAAGAAGTGTGCATAAGAAATATGTAAAGGGAAAGAAGTGTGCATAAGAAATATGTAAAGGGAAAGAAGTGTGCATAAGAAATATGTAAAGGGAAAGAAGTGTGCATAAGAAATATGTAAAGGGAAAGAAGTGTGCATAAGAAATATGTAAAGGGAAAGAAGTGTGCATAAGAAATATGTAAAGGGAAAGAAGTGTGCATAAGAAATATGTAAAGGGAAAGAAGTGTGCATACGAAATATGTAAAGGGAAAGAAGTGTGCATAAGAAATATGTAAAGGGAAAGAAGTGTGCATAAGAAATATGTAAAGGGAAAGAAGTGTGCATAAGAAATATGTAAAGGGAAAGAAGTGTGCATAAGAAATAAACACATGATGTGGGAACAAGCCCTCGAGTTAAATATGTAAAGGGAAAGAAGTGTGCATAAGAAATATGTAAAGGGAAAGAAGTGTGCATAAGAAATATGTAAAGGGAAAGAAGTGTGCATAAGAAATATGTAAAGGGAAAGAAGTGTGCATAAGAAATATGTAAAGGGAAAGAAGTGTGCATAAGAAATATGTAAAGGGAAAGAAGTGTGCATAAGAAATATGTAAAGGGAAAGAAGTGTGCATAAGAAATATGTAAAGGGAAAGAAGTGTGCATAAGAAATATGTAAAGGGAAAGAAGTGTGCATAAGAAATATGTAAAGGGAAAGAAGTGTGCATAAGAAATATGTAAAGGGAAAGAAGTGTGCATAAGAAATATGTAAAGGGAAAGAAGTGTGCATAAGAAATATGTAAAGGGAAATAAGTGTGCATAAGAAATATGTAAAGGGAAAGAAGTGTGCATAATAAATAAACACATGATGTGGGAACAAGCCCTCGAGTTAAATATGTAAAGGGAAAGAAGTGTGCATAAGAAATATGTAAAGGGAAAGAAGTGTGCATAAGAAATATGTAAAGGGAAAGAAGTGTGCATAATAAATATGTAAAGGGAAAGAAGTGTGCATAAGAAATATGTAAAGGGAAAGAAGTGTGCATAAGAAATATGTAAAGGGAAAGAAGTGTGCATAAGAAATATGTAAAGGGAAAGAAGTGTGCATAAGAAATATGTAAAGGGAAAGAAGTGTGCATAAGAAATAAACACATGATGTGGGAACAAGCCCTCGAGTTAAATATGTAAAGGGAAAGAAGTGTGCATAAGAAATATATAAAGGGAAAGAAGTGTGCATAAGAAATATGTAAAGGGAAAGAAGTGTGCATAAGAAATATGTAAAGGGAAAGAAGTGTGCATAAGAAATATGTAAAGGGAAAGAAGTGTGCATAAGAAATATGTAAAGGGAAAGAAGTGTGCATAAGAAATATGTAAAGGGAAAGAAGTGTGCATAAGAAATATGTAAAGGGAAAGAAGTGTGCATAAGAAATATGTAAAGGAAAAGAAGTGTGCATAAGAAATATGTAAAGGGAAATAAGTGTGCATACGAAATATGTAAAGGGAAAGAAGTGTGCATAAGAAATATGTAAAGGGAAAGAAGTGTGCATAAGAAATATGTAAAGGGAAAGAAGTGTGCATAAGAAATATGTAAAGGGAAAGAAGTGTGCATAAGAAATATGTAAAGGGAAAGAAGTGTGCATAAGAAATATGTAAAGGGAAAGAAGTGTGCATAAGAAATATGTAAAGGGAAAGAAGTGTGCATAAGAAATATGTAAAGGGAAAGAAGTGTGCATAAGAAATATGTAAAGGGAAAGAAGTGTGCATAAGAAATATGTAAAGGAAAGAAGTGTGCATAAGAAATATGTAAAGGGAAAGAAGTGTGCATAAGAAATATGTAAAGGGAAAGAAGTGTGCATAAGAAATATGTAAAGGGAAAGAAGTGTGCATAAGAAATATGTAAAGGGAAAGAAGTGTGCATAAGAAATATGTAAAGGGAAAGACGTGTGCATAAGAAATATGTAAAGGGAAAGAAGTGTGCATAAGAAATATGTAAAGGGAAAGAAGTGTGCATAAGAAATATGTAAAGGGAAAGAAGGTGTGCATAAGAAATATGTAAAGGGAAAGAAGTGTGCATAAGAAATATGTAAAGGGAAAGAAGTGTGCATAAGAAATATGTAAAGGGAAAGAAGTGTGCATAAGAAATATGTAAAGGGAAAGAAGTGTGCATAAGAAATATGTAAAGGGAAAGAAGTGTGCATAAGAAATATGTAAAGGGAAAGAAGTGTGCATAAGAAATATGTAAAGGGAAAGAAGTGTGCATAAGAAATATGTAAAGGGAAAGAAGTGTGCATAAGAAATATGTAAAGGGAAAGAAGTGTGCATAAGAAATATGTAAAGGGAAAGAAGTGTGCATAAGAAATATGTAAAGGGAAAGAAGTGTGCATAAGAAATATGTAAAGGGAAAGAAGTGTGCATAAGAAATATGTAAAGGGAAAGAAGTGTGCATAAGAAATATGTAAAGGGAAAGAAGTGTGCATAAGAAATATGTAAAGGGAAAGAAGTGTGCATAAGAAATAAACACATGATGTTGGAACAAGCCCTCGAGTTAAATATGTAAAGGGAAAGAAGTGTGCATAAGAAATATGTAAAGGGAAAGAAGTGTGCATAAGAAATATGTAAAGGGAAAGAAGTGTGCATAAGAAATATGTAAAGGGAAAGAAGTGTGCATAAGAAATATGTAAAGGGAAAGAAGTGTGCATAAGAAATATGTAAAGGGAAAGAAGTGTGCATAAGAAATAAACACATGATGTGGGAACAAGCCCTCGAGTTAAATATGTAAAGGGAAAGAAGTGTGCATAAGAAATAAACACATGATGTGGGAACAAGCCCTCGAGTTAAATATGTAAAGGGAAAGAAGTGTGCATAAGAAATATGTAAAGGGAAAGAAGTGTGCATAAGAAATATGTAAAGGGAAAGAAGTGTGCATAAGAAATATGTAAAGGGAAAGAAGTGTGCATAAGAAATATGTAAAGGGAAAGAAGTGTGCATAAGAAATATGTAAAGGGAAAGAAGTGTGCATAAGAAATATGTAAAGGGAAAGAAGTGTGCATAAGAAATATGTAAAGGGAAAGAAGTGTGCATAAGAAATATGTAAAGGGAAAGAAGTGTGCATAAGAAATATGTAAAGGGAAAGAAGTGTGCATAAGAAATATGTAAAGGGAAAGAAGTGTGCATAAGAAATATGTAAAGGGAAAGAAGTGTGCATAAGAAATATGTAAAGGGAAAGAAGTGTGCATAAGAAATATGTAAAGGGAAAGAAGTGTGCATAAGAAATATGTAAAGGGAAAGAAGTGTGCATAAGAAATATGTAAAGGGAAAGAAGTGTGCATAAGAAATATGTAAAGGGAAAGAAGTGTGCATAAGAAATATGTAAAGGGAAAGAAGTGTGCATAAGAAATATGTAAAGGGAAAGAAGTGTGCATAAGAAATATGTAAAGGGAAAGAAGTGTGCATAAGAAATATGTAAAGGGAAAGAAGTGTGCATAAGAAATATGTAAAGGGAAAGAAGTGTGCATAAGAAATATGTAAAGGGAAAGAAGTGTGCATAAGAAATATGTAAAGGGAAAGAAGTGTGCATAAGAAATAAACACATGATGTGGGAACAAGCCCTCGAGTTAAATATGTAAAGGGAAAGAAGTGTGCATAAGAAATATGTAAAGGGAAAGACGTGTGCATAAGAAATATGTAAAGGGAAAGAAGTGTGCATAAGAAATATGTAAAGGGAAAGAAGTGTGCATAAGAAATATGTAAAGGGAAAGAAGGTGTGCATAAGAAATATGTAAAGGGAAAGAAGTGTGCATAAGAAATATGTAAAGGGAAAGAAGTGTGCATAAGAAATATGTAAAGGGAAAGAAGTGTGCATAAGAAATATGTAAAGGGAAAGAAGTGTGCATAAGAAATATGTAAAGGGAAAGAAGTGTGCATAAGAAATATGTAAAGGGAAAGAAGTGTGCATAAGAAATATGTAAAGGGAAAGAAGTGTGCATAAGAAATATGTAAAGGGAAAGAAGTGTGCATAAGAAATATGTAAAGGGAAAGAAGTGTGCATAAGAAATATGTAAAGGGAAAGAAGTGTGCATAAGAAATATGTAAAGGGAAAGAAGTGTGCATAAGAAATATGTAAAGGGAAAGAAGTGTGCATAAGAAATATGTAAAGGGAAAGAAGTGTGCATAAGAAATATGTAAAGGGAAAGAAGTGTGCATAAGAAATATGTAAAGGGAAAGAAGTGTGCATAAGAAATAAACACATGATGTTGGAACAAGCCCTCGAGTTAAATATGTAAAGGGAAAGAAGTGTGCATAAGAAATATGTAAAGGGAAAGAAGTGTGCATAAGAAATATGTAAAGGGAAAGAAGTGTGCATAAGAAATATGTAAAGGGAAAGAAGTGTGCATAAGAAATATGTAAAGGGAAAGAAGTGTGCATAAGAAATATGTAAAGGGAAAGAAGTGTGCATAAGAAATAAACACATGATGTGGGAACAAGCCCTCGAGTTAAATATGTAAAGGGAAAGAAGTGTGCATAAGAAATAAACACATGATGTGGGAACAAGCCCTCGAGTTAAATATGTAAAGGGAAAGAAGTGTGCATAAGAAATATGTAAAGGGAAAGAAGTGTGCATAAGAAATATGTAAAGGGAAAGAAGTGTGCATAAGAAATATGTAAAGGGAAAGAAGTGTGCATAAGAAATATGTAAAGGGAAAGAAGTGTGCATAAGAAATATGTAAAGGGAAAGAAGTGTGCATAAGAAATATGTAAAGGGAAAGAAGTGTGCATAAGAAATATGTAAAGGGAAAGAAGTGTGCATAAGAAATATGTAAAGGGAAAGAAGTGTGCATAAGAAATATGTAAAGGGAAAGAAGTGTGCATAAGAAATATGTAAAGGGAAAGAAGTGTGCATAAGAAATATGTAAAGGGAAAGAAGTGTGCATAAGAAATATGTAAAGGGAAAGAAGTGTGCATAAGAAATATGTAAAGGGAAAGAAGTGTGCATAAGAAATATGTAAAGGGAAAGAAGTGTGCATAAGAAATATGTAAAGGGAAAGAAGTGTGCATAAGAAATATGTAAAGGGAAAGAAGTGTGCATAAGAAATATGTAAAGGGAAAGAAGTGTGCATAAGAAATATGTAAAGGGAAAGAAGTGTGCATAAGAAATATGTAAAGGGAAAGAAGTGTGCATAAGAAATATGTAAAGGGAAAGAAGTGTGCATAAGAAATATGTAAAGGGAAAGAAGTGTGCATAAGAAATATGTAAAGGGAAAGAAGTGTGCATAAGAAATATGTAAAGGGAAAGAAGTGTGCATAAGAAATAAACACATGATGTGGGAACAAGCCCTCGAGTTAAATATGTAAAGGGAAAGAAGTGTGCATAAGAAATATGTAAAGGGAAAGAAGTGTGCATAAGAAATATGTAAAGGGAAAGAAGTGTGCATAAGAAATATGTAAAGGGAAAGAAGTGTGCATAAGAAATATGTAAAGGGAAAGAAGTGTGCATAAGAAATATGTAAAGGGAAAGAAGTGTGCATAAGAAATATGTAAAGGGAAAGAAGTGTGCATAAGAAATATGTAAAGGGAAAGAAGTGTGCATAAGAAATATGTAAAGGGAAAGAAGTGTGCATAAGAAATATGTAAAGGGAAAGAAGTGTGCATAAGAAATATGTAAAGGGAAAGAAGTGTGCATAAGAAATATGTAAAGGGAAAGAAGTGTGCATAAGAAATATGTAAAGGGAAATAAGTGTGCATAAGAAATATGTAAAGGGAAAGAAGTGTGCATAATAAATAAACACATGATGTGGGAACAAGCCCTCGAGTTAAATATGTAAAGGGAAAGAAGTGTGCATAAGAAATATGTAAAGGGAAAGAAGTGTGCATAAGAAATATGTAAAGGGAAAGAAGTGTGCATAATAAATATGTAAAGGGAAAGAAGTGTGCATAAGAAATATGTAAAGGGAAAGAAGTGTGCATAAGAAATATGTAAAGGGAAAGAAGTGTGCATAAGAAATATGTAAAGGGAAAGAAGTGTGCATAAGAAATATGTAAAGGGAAAGAAGTGTGCATAAGAAATAAACACATGATGTGGGAACAAGCCCTCCAGTTAAATATGTAAAGGGAAAGAAGTGTGCATAAGAAATATATAAAGGGAAAGAAGTGTGCATAAGAAATATGTAAAGGGAAAGAAGTGTGCATAAGAAATATGTAAAGGGAAATAAGTGTGCATACGAAATATGTAAAGGGAAAGAAGTGTGCATAAGAAATATGTAAAGGGAAAGAAGTGTGCATAAGAAATATGTAAAGGGAAAGAAGTGTGCATAAGAAATATGTAAAGGGAAAGAAGTGTGCATAAGAAATATGTAAAGGGAAAGAAGTGTGCATAAGAAATATGTAAAGGGAAAGAAGTGTGCATAAGAAATATGTAAAGGGAAAGAAGTGTGCATAAGAAATATGTAAAGGGAAAGAAGTGTGCATAAGAAATATGTAAAGGGAAAGAAGTGTGCATAAGAAATATGTAAAGGGAAAGAAGTGTGCATAAGAAATATGTAAAGGGAAAGAAGTGTGCATAAGAAATATGTAAAGGGAAAGAAGTGTGCATAAGAAATATGTAAAGGGAAAGAAGTGTGCATAAGAAATATGTAAAGGGAAAGAAGTGTGCATAAGAAATATGTAAAGGGAAAGAAGTGTGCATAAGAAATATGTAAAGGGAAAGACGTGTGCATAAGAAATATGTAAAGGGAAAGAAGTGTGCATAAGAAATATGTAAAGGGAAAGAAGTGTGCATAAGAAATATGTAAAGGGAAAGAAGGTGTGCATAAGAAATATGTAAAGGGAAAGAAGTGTGCATAAGAAATATGTAAAGGGAAAGAAGTGTGCATAAGAAATATGTAAAGGGAAAGAAGTGTGCATAAGAAATATGTAAAGGGAAAGAAGTGTGCATAAGAAATATGTAAAGGGAAAGAAGTGTGCATAAGAAATATGTAAAGGGAAAGAAGTGTGCATAAGAAATATGTAAAGGGAAAGAAGTGTGCATAAGAAATATGTAAAGGGAAAGAAGTGTGCATAAGAAATATGTAAAGGGAAAGAAGTGTGCATAAGAAATATGTAAAGGGAAAGAAGTGTGCATAAGAAATATGTAAAGGGAAAGAAGTGTGCATAAGAAATAAACACATGATGTGGGAACAAGCCCTCGAGTTAAATATGTAAAGGGAAAGAAGTGTGCATAAGAAATATATAAAGGGAAAGAAGTGTGCATAAGAAATATGTAAAGGGAAAGAAGTGTGCATAAGAAATATGTAAAGGGAAAGAAGTGTGCATAAGAAATATGTAAAGGGAAAGAAGTGTGCATAAGAAATATGTAAAGGGAAAGAAGTGTGCATAAGAAATATGTAAAGGGAAAGAAGTGTGCATAAGAAATATGTAAAGGGAAAGAAGTGTGCATAAGAAATATGTAAAGGAAAAGAAGTGTGCATAAGAAATATGTAAAGGGAAATAAGTGTGCATACGAAATATGTAAAGGGAAAGAAGTGTGCATAAGAAATATGTAAAGGGAAAGAAGTGTGCATAAGAAATATGTAAAGGGAAAGAAGTGTGCATAAGAAATATGTAAAGGGAAAGAAGTGTGCATAAGAAATATGTAAAGGGAAAGAAGTGTGCATAAGAAATATGTAAAGGGAAAGAAGTGTGCATAAGAAATATGTAAAGGGAAAGAAGTGTGCATAAGAAATATGTAAAGGGAAAGAAGTGTGCATAAGAAATATGTAAAGGGAAAGAAGTGTGCATAAGAAATATGTAAAGGAAAGAAGTGTGCATAAGAAATATGTAAAGGGAAAGAAGTGTGCATAAGAAATATGTAAAGGGAAAGAAGTGTGCATAAGAAATATGTAAAGGGAAAGAAGTGTGCATAAGAAATATGTAAAGGGAAAGAAGTGTGCATAAGAAATATGTAAAGGGAAAGACGTGTGCATAAGAAATATGTAAAGGGAAAGAAGTGTGCATAAGAAATATGTAAAGGGAAAGAAGTGTGCATAAGAAATATGTAAAGGGAAAGAAGGTGTGCATAAGAAATATGTAAAGGGAAAGAAGTGTGCATAAGAAATATGTAAAGGGAAAGAAGTGTGCATAAGAAATATGTAAAGGGAAAGAAGTGTGCATAAGAAATATGTAAAGGGAAAGAAGTGTGCATAAGAAATATGTAAAGGGAAAGAAGTGTGCATAAGAAATATGTAAAGGGAAAGAAGTGTGCATAAGAAATATGTAAAGGGAAAGAAGGTGTGCATAAGAAATATGTAAAGGGAAAGAAGTGTGCATAAGAAATATGTAAAGGGAAAGAAGTGTGCATAAGAAATATGTAAAGGGAAAGAAGTGTGCATAAGAAATATGTAAAGGGAAAGAAGTGTGCATAAGAAATATGTAAAGGGAAAGAAGTGTGCATAAGAAATATGTAAAGGGAAAGAAGTGTGCATAAGAAATATGTAAAGGGAAAGAAGTGTGCATAAGAAATATGTAAAGGGAAAGAAGTGTGCATAAGAAATATGTAAAGGGAAAGAAGTGTGCATAAGAAATATGTAAAGGGAAAGAAGTGTGCATAAGAAATATGTAAAGGGAAAGAAGTGTGCATAAGAAATAAACACATGATGTGGGAACAAGCCCTCGAGTTAAATATGTAAAGGGAAAGAAGTGTGCATAAGAAATATATAAAGGGAAAGAAGTGTGCATAAGAAATATGTAAAGGGAAAGAAGTGTGCATAAGAAATATGTAAAGGGAAAGAAGTGTGCATAAGAAATATGTAAAGGGAAAGAAGTGTGCATAAGAAATATGTAAAGGGAAAGAAGTGTGCATAAGAAATATGTAAAGGGAAAGAAGTGTGCATAAGAAATATGTAAAGGGAAAGAAGTGTGCATAAGAAATATGTAAAGGAAAAGAAGTGTGCATAAGAAATATGTAAAGGGAAATAAGTGTGCATACGAAATATGTAAAGGGAAAGAAGTGTGCATAAGAAATATGTAAAGGGAAAGAAGTGTGCATAAGAAATATGTAAAGGGAAAGAAGTGTGCATAAGAAATATGTAAAGGGAAAGAAGTGTGCATAAGAAATATGTAAAGGGAAAGAAGTGTGCATAAGAAATATGTAAAGGGAAAGAAGTGTGCATAAGAAATATGTAAAGGGAAAGAAGTGTGCATAAGAAATATGTAAAGGGAAAGAAGTGTGCATAAGAAATATGTAAAGGGAAAGAAGTGTGCATAAGAAATATGTAAAGGAAAGAAGTGTGCATAAGAAATATGTAAAGGGAAAGAAGTGTGCATAAGAAATATGTAAAGGGAAAGAAGTGTGCATAAGAAATATGTAAAGGGAAAGAAGTGTGCATAAGAAATATGTAAAGGGAAAGAAGTGTGCATAAGAAATATGTAAAGGGAAAGACGTGTGCATAAGAAATATGTAAAGGGAAAGAAGTGTGCATAAGAAATATGTAAAGGGAAAGAAGTGTGCATAAGAAATATGTAAAGGGAAAGAAGGTGTGCATAAGAAATATGTAAAGGGAAAGAAGTGTGCATAAGAAATATGTAAAGGGAAAGAAGTGTGCATAAGAAATATGTAAAGGGAAAGAAGTGTGCATAAGAAATATGTAAAGGGAAAGAAGTGTGCATAAGAAATATGTAAAGGGAAAGAAGTGTGCATAAGAAATATGTAAAGGGAAAGAAGTGTGCATAAGAAATATGTAAAGGGAAAGAAGTGTGCATAAGAAATATGTAAAGGGAAAGAAGTGTGCATAAGAAATATGTAAAGGGAAAGAAGTGTGCATAAGAAATATGTAAAGGGAAAGAAGTGTGCATAAGAAATATGTAAAGGGAAAGAAGTGTGCATAAGAAATATGTAAAGGGAAAGAAGTGTGCATAAGAAATATGTAAAGGGAAAGAAGTGTGCATAAGAAATATGTAAAGGGAAAGAAGTGTGCATAAGAAATATGTAAAGGGAAAGAAGTGTGCATAAGAAATAAACACATGATGTTGGAACAAGCCCTCGAGTTAAATATGTAAAGGGAAAGAAGTGTGCATAAGAAATATGTAAAGGGAAAGAAGTGTGCATAAGAAATATGTAAAGGGAAAGAAGTGTGCATAAGAAATATGTAAAGGGAAAGAAGTGTGCATAAGAAATATGTAAAGGGAAAGAAGTGTGCATAAGAAATATGTAAAGGGAAAGAAGTGTGCATAAGAAATAAACACATGATGTGGGAACAAGCCCTCGAGTTAAATATGTAAAGGGAAAGAAGTGTGCATAAGAAATAAACACATGATGTGGGAACAAGCCCTCGAGTTAAATATGTAAAGGGAAAGAAGTGTGCATAAGAAATATGTAAAGGGAAAGAAGTGTGCATAAGAAATATGTAAAGGGAAAGAAGTGTGCATAAGAAATATGTAAAGGGAAAGAAGTGTGCATAATAAATATGTAAAGGGAAAGAAGTGTGCATAAGAAATATGTAAAGGGAAAGAAGTGTGCATAAGAAATATGTAAAGGGAAAGAAGTGTGCATAAGAAATATGTAAAGGGAAAGAAGTGTGCATAAGAAATATGTAAAGGGAAAGAAGTGTGCATAAGAAATATGTAAAGGGAAAGAAGTGTGCATAAGAAATATGTAAAGGGAAAAAAGTGTGCATAATAAATATGTAAAGGGAAAGAAGTGTGCATAAGAAATATGTAAAGGGAAAGAAGTGTGCATAAGAAATATGTAAAGGGAAAGAAGTGTGCATAAGAAATATGTAAAGGGAAAGAAGTGTGCATAAGAAATATGTAAAGGGAAAGAAGTGTGCATAAGAAATATGTAAAGGGAAAGAAGTGTGCATAAGAAATATGTAAAGGGAAAGAAGTGTGCATAAGAAATATGTAAAGGGAAAGAAGTGTGCATAAGAAATATGTAAAGGGAAAGAAGTGTGCATAAGAAATATGTAAAGGGAAAGAAGTGTGCATAAGAAATATGTAAAGGGAAAGAAGTGTGCATAAGAAATATGTAAAGGGAAAGAAGTGTGCATAAGAAATATGTAAAGGGAAAGAAGTGTGCATAAGAAATATGTAAAGGGAAAGAAGTGTGCATAAGAAATATGTAAAGGGAAAGAAGTGTGCATAAGAAATATGTAAAGGGAAAGAAGTGTGCATAAGAAATATGTAAAGGGAAAGAAGTGTGCATAAGAAATATGTAAAGGGAAAGAAGTGTGCATAAGAAATATGTAAAGGGAAAGAAGTGTGCATAAGAAATATGTAAAGGGAAAGAAGTGTGCATAAGAAATATGTAAAGGGAAAGAAGTGTGCATAAGAAATATGTAAAGGGAAAGAAGTGTGCATAAGAAATATGTAAAGGGAAAGAAGTGTGCATAAGAAATATGTAAAGGGAAAGAAGTGTGCATAAGAAATATGTAAAGGGAAAGAAGTGTGCATAAGAAATATGTAAAGGGAAAGAAGTGTACATAAGAAATATGTAAAGGGAAAGAAGTGTGCATAAGAAATATGTAAAGGGAAAGAAGTGTGCATAAGAAATATGTAAAGGGAAAGAAGTGTGCATAAGAAATAAACACATGATGTGGGAACAAGCCCTCGAGTTAAATATGTAAAGGGAAAGAAGTGTGCATAAGAAATATTTAAAGGGAAAGAAGTGTGCATAAGAAATATGTAAAGGGAAAGAAGTGTGCATAAGAAATATGTAAAGGGAAAGAAGTGTGCATAAGAAATATGTAAAGGGAAAGAAGTGTGCATAAGAAATATGTAAAGGGAAAGAAGTGTGCATAAGAAATATGTAAAGGGAAAGAAGTGTGCATAAGAAATATGTAAAGGGAAAGAAGTGTGCATAAGAAATATGTAAAGGGAAAGAAGTGTGCATAAGAAATATGTAAAGGGAAAGAAGTGTGCATAAGAAATATGTAAAGGGAAAGAAGTGTGCATAAGAAATATGTAAAGGGAAAGAAGTGTGCATAAGAAATATGTAAAGGGAAATAAGTGTGCATAAGAAATATGTAAAGGGAAAGAAGTGTGCATAATAAATAAACACATGATGTGGGAACAAGCCCTCGAGTTAAATATGTAAAGGGAAAGAAGTGTGCATAAGAAATATGTAAAGGGAAAGAAGTGTGCATAAGAAATATGTAAAGGGAAAGAAGTGTGCATAATAAATATGTAAAGGGAAAGAAGTGTGCATAAGAAATATGTAAAGGGAAAGAAGTGTGCATAAGAAATATGTAAAGGGAAAGAAGTGTGCATAAGAAATATGTAAAGGGAAAGAAGTGTGCATAAGAAATATGTAAAGGGAAAGAAGTGTGCATAAGAAATAAACACATGATGTGGGAACAAGCCCTCGAGTTAAATATGTAAAGGAAAAGAAGTGTGCATAAGAAATATATAAAGGGAAAGAAGTGTGCATAAGAAATATGTAAAGGGAAAGAAGTGTGCATAAGAAATATGTAAAGGGAAAGAAGTGTGCATAAGAAATATGTAAAGGGAAAGAAGTGTGCATAAGAAATATGTAAAGGGAAAGAAGTGTGCATAAGAAATATGTAAAGGGAAAGAAGTGTGCATAAGAAATATGTAAAGGGAAAGAAGTGTGCATAAGAAATATGTAAAGGAAAAGAAGTGTGCATAAGAAATATGTAAAGGGAAATAAGTGTGCATACGAAATATGTAAAGGGAAAGAAGTGTGCATAAGAAATATGTAAAGGGAAAGAAGTGTGCATAAGAAATATGTAAAGGGAAAGAAGTGTGCATAAGAAATATGTAAAGGGAAAGAAGTGTGCATAAGAAATATGTAAAGGGAAAGAAGTGTGCATAAGAAATATGTAAAGGGAAAGAAGTGTGCATAAGAAATATGTAAAGGGAAAGAAGTGTGCATAAGAAATATGTAAAGGGAAAGAAGTGTGCATAAGAAATATGTAAAGGGAAAGAAGTGTGCATAAGAAATATGTAAAGGGAAAGAAGTGTGCATAAGAAATATGTAAAGGGAAAGAAGTGTGCATAAGAAATATGTAAAGGGAAAGAAGTGTGCATAAGAAATATGTAAAGGGAAAGAAGTGTGCATAAGAAATATGTAAAGGGAAAGAAGTGTGCATAAGAAATATGTAAAGGGAAAGACGTGTGCATAAGAAATATGTAAAGGGAAAGAAGTGTGCATAAGAAATATGTAAAGGGAAAGAAGTGTGCATAAGAAATATGTAAAGGGAAAGAAGGTGTGCATAAGAAATATGTAAAGGGAAAGAAGTGTGCATAAGAAATATGTAAAGGGAAAGAAGTGTGCATAAGAAATATGTAAAGGGAAAGAAGTGTGCATAAGAAATATGTAAAGGGAAAGAAGTGTGCATAAGAAATATGTAAAGGGAAAGAAGTGTGCATAAGAAATATGTAAAGGGAAAGAAGTGTGCATAAGAAATATGTAAAGGGAAAGAAGTGTGCATAAGAAATATGTAAAGGGAAAGAAGTGTGCATAAGAAATATGTAAAGGGAAAGAAGTGTGCATAAGAAATATGTAAAGGGAAAGAAGTGTGCATAAGAAATATGTAAAGGGAAAGAAGTGTGCATAAGAAATATGTAAAGGGAAAGAAGTGTGCATAAGAAATATGTAAAGGGAAAGAAGTGTGCATAAGAAATATGTAAAGGGAAAGAAGTGTGCATAAGAAATATGTAAAGGGAAAGAAGTGTGCATAAGAAATATGTAAAGGGAAAGAAGTGTGCATAAGAAATATGTAAAGGGAAAGAAGTGTGCATAAGAAATATGTAAAGGGAAAGAAGTGTGCATAAGAAATATGTAAAGGGAAAGAAGTGTGCATAAGAAATATGTAAAGGGAAAGAAGTGTGCATAAGAAATATGTAAAGGGAAAGAAGTGTGCATAAGAAATATGTAAAGGGAAAGAAGTGTGCATAAGAAATATGTAAAGGGAAAGAAGTGTGCATAAGAAATATGTAAAGGGAAAGAAGTGTGCATAAGAAATATGTAAAGGGAAAGAAGTGTGCATAAGAAATATGTAAAGGGAAGGAAGTGTGCATAAGAAATATGTAAAGGGAAAGAAGTGTGCATAAGAAATATGTAAAGGGAAAGAAGTGTGCATAAGAAATATGTAAAGGGAAAGAAGTGTGCATAAGAAATAAACACATGATGTGGGAACAAGCCCTCGAGTTAAATATGTAAAGGGAAAGAAGTGTGCATAAGAAATAAACACATGATGTGGGAACAAGCCCTCGAGTTAAATATGTAAAGGGAAAGAAGTGTGCATAAGAAATATGTAAAGGGAAAGAAGTGTGCATAAGAAATATGTAAAGGGAAAGAAGTGTGCATAAGAAATATGTAAAGGGAAAGAAGTGTGCATAAGAAATATGTAAAGGGAAAGAAGTGTGCATAAGAAATATGTAAAGGGAAAGAAGTGTGCATAAGAAATAAACACATGATGTGGGAACAAGCCCTCGAGTTAAATATGTAAAGGGAAAGAAGTGTGCATAAGAAATAAACACATGATGTGGGAACAAGCCCTCGAGTTAAATATGTAAAGGGAAAGAAGTGTGCATAAGAAATATGTAAAGGGAAAGAAGTGTGCATAAGAAATATGTAAAGGGAAAGAAGTGTGCATAAGAAATATGTAAAGGGAAAGAAGTGTACATAAGAAATATGTAAAGGGAAAGAAGTGTGCATAAGAAATATGTAAAGGGAAAGAAGTGTGCATAAGAAATATGTAAAGGGAAAGAAGTGTGCATAAGAAATATGTAAAGGGAAAGAAGTGTGCATAAGAAATATGTAAAGGGAAAGAAGTGTGCATAAGAAATATGTAAAGGGAAAGAAGTGTGCATAAGAAATATGTAAAGGGAAAGAAGTGTGCATAAGAAATATGTAAAGGGAAAGAAGTGTGCATAAGAAATATGTAAAGGGAAAGAAGTGTGCATAAGAAATATGTAAAGGGAAAGAAGTGTGCATAAGAAATATGTAAAGGGAAAGAAGTGTGCATAAGAAATATGTAAAGGGAAAGAAGTGTGCATAAGAAATATGTAAAGGGAAAGAAGTGTGCATAAGAAATATGTAAAGGGAAAGAAGTGTGCATAAGAAATATGTAAAGGGAAAGAAGTGTGCATAAGAAATATGTAAAGGGAAAGAAGTGTGCATAAGAAATATGTAAAGGGAAAGAAGTGTGCATAAGAAATATGTAAAGGGAAAGAAGTGTGCATAAGAAATATGTAAAGGGAAAGAAGTGTGCATAAGAAATATGTAAAGGGAAAGAAGTGTGCATAAGAAATATGTAAATGGAAAGAAGTGTGCATAAGAAATATGTAAAGGGAAAGAAGTGTGCATAAGAAATATGTAAAGGGAAAGAAGTGTGCATAAGAAATATGTAAAGGGAAAGAAGTGTGCATAAGAAATAAACACATGATGTGGGAACAAGCCCTCGAGTTAAATATGTAAAGGGAAAGAAGTGTGCATAAGAAATATGTAAAGGGAAAGAAGTGTGCATAAGAAATATGTAAAGGGAAAGAAGTGTGCATAAGAAATATGTAAAGGGAAAGAAGTGTGCATAAGAAATATGTAAAGGGAAAGAAGTGTGCATAAGAAATATGTAAAGGGAAAGAAGTGTGCATAAGAAATATGTAAAGGGAAAGAAGTGTGCATAAGAAATATGTAAAGGGAAAGAAGTGTGCATAAGAAATATGTAAAGGGAAAGAAGTGTGCATAAGAAATATGTAAAGGGAAAGAAGTGTGCATAAGAAATATGTAAAGGGAAAGAAGTGTGCATAAGAAATAAACACATGATGTGAGAACAAGCCCTCGAGTTAAATATGTAAAGGGAAAGAAGTGTGCATAAGAAATATGTAAAGGGAAAGAAGTGTGCATAAGAAATATGTAAAGGGAAAGAAGTGTGCATAAGAAATATGTAAAGGGAAAGAAGTGTGCATAAGAAATATGTAAAGGGAAAGAAGTGTGCATAAGAAATATGTAAAGGGAAAGAAGTGTGCATAAGAAATATGTAAAGGGAAAGAAGTGTGCATAAGAAATATGTAAAGGGAAAGAAGTGTGCATAAGAAATATGTAAAGGGAAAGAAGTGTGCATAAGAAATATGTAAAGGGAAAGAAGTGTGCATAAGAAATATGTAAAGGGAAAGAAGTGTGCATAAGAAATATGTAAAGGGAAAGAAGTGTGCATAAGAAATATGTAAAGGGAAAGAAGTGTGCATAAGAAATATGTAAAGGGAAAGAAGTGTGCATAAGAAATATGTAAAGGGAAAGAAGTGTGCATAAGAAATATGTAAAGGGAAAGAAGTGTGCATAAGAAATATGTAAAGGGAAAGAAGTGTGCATAAGAAATATGTAAAGGGAAAGAAGTGTGCTTAAGAAATATGTAAAGGGAAAGAAGTGTGCATAAGAAATATGTAAAGGGAAAGAAGTGTGCATAAGAAATATGTAAAGGGAAAGAAGTGTGCATAATAAATAAACACATGATGTGGGAACAAGCCCTCGAGTTAAATATGTAAAGGGAAAGAAGTGTGCATAAGAAATATGTAAAGGGAAAGAAGTGTGCATAAGAAATATGTAAAGGGAAAGAAGTGTGCATGAGAAATATGTAAAGGGAAAGAAGTGTGCATAAGAAATATGTAAAGGGAAAGAAGTGTGCATAAGAAATATGTAAAGGGAAAGAAGTGTGCATAAGAAATATGTAAAGGGAAAGAAGTGTGCATAAGAAATATGTAAAGGGAAAGAAGTGTGCATAAGAAATATGTAAAGGGAAAGAAGTGTGCATAAGAAATATGTAAAGGGAAAGAAGTGTGCATAAGAAATAAACACATGATGTGAGAACAAGCCCTCGAGTTAAATATGTAAAGGGAAAGAAGTGTGCATACGAAATATGTAAAGGGAAAGAAGTGTGCATAAGAAATATGTAAAGGGAAAGAAGTGTGCATAAGAAATATGTAAAGGGAAAGAAGTGTGCATAAGAAATATGTAAAGGGAAAGAAGTGTGCATAAGAAATATGTAAAGGGAAAGAAGTGTGCATAAGAAATATGTAAAGGGAAAGAAGTGTGCATAAGAAATAAACACATGATGTGGGAACAAGCCCTCGAGTTAAATATGTAAAGGGAAAGAAGTGTGCATAAGAAATATGTAAAGGGAAAGAAGTGTGCATAAGAAATATATAAAGGGAAAGAAGTGTGCATAAGAAATATGTAAAGGGAAAGAAGTGTGCATAAGAAATATGTAAAGGGAAAGAAGTGTGCATAAGAAATATGTAAAGGGAAAGAAGTGTGCATAAGAAATATGTAAAGGGAAAGAAGTGTGCATAAGAAATATGTAAAGGGAAAGAAGTGTGCATAAGAAATATGTAAAGGGAAAGAAGTGTGCATAAGAAATATGTAAAGGGAAAGAAGTGTGCATAAGAAATATGTAAAGGGAAAGAAGTGTGCATAAGAAATATGTAAAGGGAAAGAAGTGTGCATAAGAAATATGTAAAGGGAAAGAAGTGTGCATAAGAAATATGTAAAGGGAAAGAAGTGTGCATAAGAAATATGTAAAGGGAAAGAAGTGTGCATAAGAAATATGTAAAGGGAAAGAAGTGTGCATAATAAATATGTAAAGGGAAAGAAGTGTGCGTAAGAAATATGTAAAGGGAAAGAAGTGTGCATAAGAAATATGTAAAGGGAAAGAAGTGTGCATAAGAAATATGTAAAGGGAAAGAAGTGTGCATAAGAAATATGTAAAGGGAAAGAAGTGTGCATAAGAAATATGTAAAGGGAAAGAAGTGTGCATAAGAAATATGTAAAGGGAAAGAAGTGTGCATAAGAAATATGTAAAGGGAAAGAAGTGTGCATAAGAAATATGTAAACGGAAAGAAGTGTGCATAAGAAATAAACACATGATGTGGGAACAAGCCCTCGAGTTAAATATGTAAAGGGAAAGAAGTGTGCATAAGAAATATGTAAAGGGAAAGAAGTGTGCATAAGAAATATGTAAAGGGAAAGAAGTGTGCATAAGAAATATGTAAAGGGAAAGAAGTGTGCATAAGAAATATGTAAAGGGAAAGAAGTGTGCATAAGAAATATGTAAAGGGAAAGAAGTGTGCATAAGAAATATGTAAAGGGAAAGAAGTGTGCATAAGAAATATGTAAAGGGAAAGAAGTGTGCATAAGAAATATGTAAAGGGAAAGAAGTGTGCATAAGAAATATGTAAAGGGAAAGAAGTGTGCATAAGAAATATGTAAAGGGAAAGAAGTGTGCATAAGAAATATGTAAAGGGAAAGAAGTGTGCATAAGAAATATGTAAAGGGAAAGAAGTGTGCATAAGAAATATGTAAAGGGAAAGAAGTGTGCATAAGAAATATGTAAAGGGAAAGAAGTGTGCGTAAGAAATATGTAAAGGGAAAGAAGTGTGCATAAGAAATATGTAAAGGGAAAGAAGTGTGCATAAGAAATATGTAAAGGGAAAGAAGTGTGCATAAGAAATATGTAAAGGGAAAGAAGTGTGCATAAGAAATATGTAAAGGGAAAGAAGTGTGCATAAGAAATAAACACATGATGTGGGAACAAGCCCTCGAGTTAAATATGTAAAGGGAAAGAAGTGTGCATAAGAAATATGTAAAGGGAAAGAAGTGTGCATAAGAAATATGTAAAGGGAAAGAAGTGTGCATAAGAAATATGTAAAGGGAAAGAAGTGTGCATAATAAATATGTAAAGGGAAAGAAGTGTGCATAAGCAATATGTAAAGGGAAAGAAGTGTGCATAAGAAATATGTAAAGGGAAAGAAGTGTGCATAAGAAATATGTGAAGGGAAAGAAGTGTGCATAAGAAATATGGAAAGGGAAAGAAGTGTGCATAAGAAATATGTAAAGGGAAAGAAGTGTGCATAAGAAATATGTAAAGGGAAAGAAGTGTGCATAAGAAATATGTAAAGGGAAAGAAGTGTGCATAAGAAATATGTAAAGGGAAAGAAGTGTGCATAAGAAATATGTAAAGGGAAAGAAGTGTGCATACGAAATATGTAAAGGGAAAGAAGTGTGCATAAGAAATATGTAAAGGGAAAGAAGTGTGCATAAGAAATATGTAAAGGGAAAGAAGTGTGCATAAGAAATATGTAAAGGGAAAGAATTGTGCATAAGAAATAAACACATGATGTGGGAACAAGCCCTCGAGTTAAATATGTAAAGGGAAAGAAGTGTGCATAAGAAATATGTAAAGGGAAAGAAGTGTGCATAAGAAATATGTAAAGGGAAAGAAGTGTGCATAAGAAATATGTAAAGGGAAAGAAGTGTGCATAATAAATATG
Organism: Crossaster papposus; assembly: GCA_037893245.1. Taxonomy (NCBI): domain Eukaryota; kingdom Metazoa; phylum Echinodermata; class Asteroidea; order Velatida; family Solasteridae; genus Crossaster; species Crossaster papposus. The sequence continues at coordinate 107,361 of JBAIAA010000369.1, read as the reverse complement.
TAAAGGGAAAGAAGTGTGCATAAGCAATATGTAAAGGGAAAGAAGTGTGCATAAGAAATATGTAAAGGGAAAGAAGTGTGCATAAGAAATATGTGAAGGGAAAGAAGTGTGCATAAGAAATATGTAAAGGGAAAGAAGTGTGCATAAGAAATATGTAAAGGGAAAGAAGTGTGCATAAGAAATATGTGAAGGGAAAGAAGTGTGCATAAGAAATATGTAAAGGGAAAGAAGTGTGCATAAGAAATATGTAAAGGGAAAGAAGTGTGCATAAGAAATATGTAAAGGGAAAGAAGTGTGCATAAGAAATATGTAAAGGGAAAGAAGTGTGCATAAGAAATATGTAAAGGGAAAGAAGTGTGCATAAGAAATATGTAAAGGGAAAGAAGTGTGCATAAGAAATATGTAAAGGGAAAGAAGTGTGCATAAGAAATATGTAAAGGGAAAGAAGTGTGCATAAGAAATATGTAAAGGGAAAGAAGTGTGCATAAGAAATATGTAAAGGGAAAGAAGTGTGCATAAGAAATATGTAAAGGGAAAGAAGTGTGCATAAGAATTATGTAAAGGGAAAGAAGTGTGCATAAGAAATATGTAAAGGGAAAGAAGTGTGCATAAGAAATATGTAAAGGGAAAGAAGTGTGCATAAGAAATATGTAAAGGGAAAGAAGTGTGCATAAGAAATATGTAAAGGGAAAGAAGTGTGCATACGAAATATGTAAAGGGAAAGAAGTGTGCATAAGAAATATGTAAAGGGAAAGAAGTGTGCATAAGAAATATGTAAAGGGAAAGAAGTGTGCATAAGAAATATGTAAAGGGAAAGAAGTGTGCATAATAAATATGTAAAGGGAAAGAAGTGTGCATAAGAAATAAACACATGATGTGGGAACATGCCCTCGAGTTAAATATGTAAAGGGAAAGAAGTGTGCATAAGAAATATGTAAAGGGAAAGAAGTGTGCATAAGAAATATGTAAAGGGAAAGAAGTGTGCATAAGAAATATGTAAAGGGAAGGAAGTGTGCATAAGAAATATGTAAAGGGAAAGAAGTGTGCATAAGAAATATGTAAAGGGAAAGAAGTGTGCATAAGAAATATGTAAAGGGAAAGAAGTGTGCATAAGAAATAAACACATGATGTGGGAACAAGCCCTCGAGTTAAATATGTAAAGAGAAAGAAGTGTGCATAAGAAATAAACACATGATGTGGGAACAAGCCCTCGAGTTAAATATGTAAAGGGAAAGAAGTGTGCATAAGAAATATGTAAAGGGAAAGAAGTGTGCATAAGAAATATGTAAAGGGAAAGAAGTGTGCATAAGAAATATGTAAAGGGAAAGAAGTGTGCATAAGAAATATGTAAAGGGAAAGAAGTGTGCATAAGAAATATGTAAAGGGAAAGAAGTGTGCATAAGAAATAAACACATGATGTGGGAACAAGCCCTCGAGTTAAATATGTAAAGGGAAAGAAGTGTGCATAAGAAATAAACACATGATGTGGGAACAAGCCCTCGAGTTAAATATGTAAAGGGAAAGAAGTGTGCATAAGAAATATGTAAAGGGAAAGAAGTGTGCTTAAGAAATATGTAAAGGGAAAGAAGTGTGCATAAGAAATATGTAAAGGAAAAGAAGTGTGCATAAGAAATATGTAAAGGGAAAGAAGTGTGCATAAGAAATATGTAAAGGGAAAGAAGTGTGCATAAGAAATATGTAAAGGGAAAGAAGTGTGCATAAGAAATATGTAAAGGGAAAGAAGTGTGCATAAGAAATATGTAAAGGGAAAGAAGTGTGCATAAGAAATATGTAAAGGGATAGAAGTGTGCATAAGAAATATGTAAAGGGAAAGAAGTGTGCATAAGAAATATGTAAAGGGAAAGAAGTGTGCATAAGAAATATGTAAAGGGAAAGAAGTGTGCATAAGAAATATGTAAAGGGAAAGAAGTGTGCATAAGAAATATGTAAAGGGAAAGAAGTGTGCATAAGAAATATGTAAAGGGAAAGAAGTGTGCATAAGAAATAAACACATGATGTGGGAACAAGCCCTCGAGTTAAATATGTAAAGGGAAAGAAGTGTGCATAAGAAATATGTAAAGGGAAAGAAGTGTGCATAAGAAATATGTAAAGGGAAAGAAGTGTGCATAAGAAATATGTAAAGGGAAAGAAGTGTGCATAAGAAATATGTAAAGGGAAAGAAGTGTGCATAAGAAATATGTAAAGGGAAAGAAGTGTGCATAAGAAATATGTAAAGGGAAAGAAGTGTGCATAAGAAATATGTAAAGGGAAAGAAGTGTGCATAAGAAATATGTAAAGGGAAAGAAGTGTGCATAAGAAATATGTAAAGGGAAAGAAGTGTGCATAAGAAATATGTAAAGGGAAAGAAGTGTGCATAAGAAATATGTAAAGGGAAAGAAGTGTGCATAAGAAATATGTAAAGGGAAAGAAGTGTGCATAAGAAATATGTAAAGGGAAAGAAGTGTGCATAAGAAATAAACACATGATGTGGGAACAAGCCCTCGAGTTAAATATGTAAAGGGAAAGAAGTGTGCATAAGAAATATGTAAAGGGAAAGAAGTGTGCATAAGAAATATGTAAAGGGAAAGAAGTGTGCATAAGAAATATGTAAAGGGAAAGAAGTGTGCATAAGAAATATGTAAAGGGAAAGAAGTGTGCATAAGAAATATGTAAAGGGAAAGAAGTGTGCATAAGAAATAAACACATGATGTGGGAACAAGCCCTCGAGTTAAATATGTAAAGGGAAAGAAGTGTGCATAAGAAATATGTAAAGGGAAAGAAGTGTGCATAAGAAATATATAAAGGGAAAGAAGTGTGCATAAGAAATATGTAAAGGGAAAGAAGTGTGCATAAGAAATATGTAAAGGGAAAGAAGTGTGCATAAGAAATATGTAAAGGGAAAGAAGTGTGCATAAGAAATATGTAAAGGGAAAGAAGTGTGCATAAGAAATATGTAAAGGGAAAGAAGTGTGCATAAGAAATATGTAAAGGGAAAGAAGTGTGCATAAGAAATATGTAAAGGGAAAGAAGTGTGCATAAGAAATATGTAAAGGGAAAGAAGTGTGCATAAGAAATATGTAAAGGGAAAGAAGTGTGCATAAGAAATATGTAAAGGGAAAGAAGTGTGCATAAGAAATATGTAAAGGGAAACAAGTGTGCATAAGAAATATGTAAAGGGAAAGAAGTGTGCGTAAGAAATATGTAAAGGGAAAGAAGTGTGCATAAGAAATATGTAAAGGGAAAGAAGTGTGCATAAGAAATATGTAAAGGGAAAGAAGTGTGCATAAGAAATATGTAAAGGGAAAGAAGTGTGCATAAGAAATATGTAAAGGGAAAGAAGTGTGCATAAGAAATATGTAAAGGGAAAGAAGTGTGCATAAGAAATATGTAAAGGGAAAGAAGTGTGCATACGAAATATGTAAAGGGAAAGAAGTGTGCATAAGAAATATGTAAAGGGAAAGAAGTGTGCATAAGAAATATGTAAAGGGAAAGAAGTGTGCATAAGAAATATGTAAAGGGAAAGAAGTGTGCATAAGAAATAAACACATGATGTGGGAACAAGCCCTCGAGTTAAATATGTAAAGGGAAAGAAGTGTGCATAAGAAATATGTAAAGGGAAAGAAGTGTGCATAATAAATATGTAAAGGGAAAGAAGTGTGCATAAGAAATATGTAAAGGGAAAGAAGTGTGCATAATAAATATGTAAAGGGAAAGAAGTGTGCATAAGCAATATGTAAAGGGAAAGAAGTGTGCATAAGAAATATGTAAAGGGAAAGAAGTGTGCATAAGAAATATGTAAAGGGAAAGAAGTGTGCATAAGAAATATGGAAAGGGAAAGAAGTGTGCATAAGAAATATGTAAAGGGAAAGAAGTGTGCATAAGAAATATGTAAAGGGAAAGAAGTGTGCATAAGAAATATGTAAAGGGAAAGAAGTGTGCATAATAAATATGTAAAGGGAAAGAAGTGTGCATAAGAAATATGTAAAGGGAAAGAAGTGTGCATAAGAAATATGTAAAGGGAAAGAAGTGTGCATAAGAAATAAACACATGATGTGGGAACAAGCCCTCGAGTTAAATTTGTAAAGGGAAAGAAGTGTGCATAAGAAATATGTAAAGGGAAAGAAGTGTGCATAAGAAATATGTAAAGGGAAAGAAGTGTGCATAAGAAATATGTAAAGGGAAAGAAGTGTGCATAAGAAATATGTAAAGGGAAAGAAGTGTGCATAAGAAACATGTAAAGGGAAAGAAGTGTGCATAAGAAATATGTAAAGGGAAAGAAGTGTGCATAAGAAATATGTAAAGGGAAAGAAGTGTGCATAAGAAATATGTAAAGGGAAAGAAGTGTGCATAAGAAATAAACACACGATGTGGGAAGAGGCCCTCGAGTTAAATATGTAAAGGGAAAGAAGTGTGCATAAAAAATATGTAAAGGGAAAGAAGTGTGCATAAGAAATATGTAAAGGGAAAGAAGTGTGCATAAGAAATAAACACATGATGTGGGAACAAGCCCTCGAGTTAAATATGTAAAGGGAAAGAAGTGTGCATAAGAAATATGTAAAGGGAAAGAAGTGTGCATAAGAAATATGTAAAGGGAAAGAAGTGTGCATAAGAAATATGTAAAGGAAAAGAAGTGTGCATAATAAATATGTAAAGGGAAAGAAGTGTGCATAAGCAATATGTAAAGGGAAAGAAGTGTGCATAAGAAATATGTAAAGGGAAAGAAGTGTGCATAAGAAATATGTAAAGGGAAAGAAGTGTGCATAAGAAATATGTAAAGGGAAAGAAGTGTGCATAAGAAATATGTAAAGGGAAAGAAGTGTGCATAAGAAATATGTAAAGGGAAAGAAGTGTGCATAAGAAATATGTAAAGGGAAAGAAGTGTGCATAAGAAATATGTAAAGGGAAAGAAGTGTGCATAAGAAATAAACACATGATGTGGGAACAAGCCCTCGAGTTAAATTTGTAAAGGGAAAGAAGTGTGCATAAGAAATATGTAAAGGGAAAGAAGTGTGCATAAGAAATATGTAAAGGGAAAGAAGTGTGCATAAGAAATATGTAAAGGGAAAGAAGTGTGCATAAGAAATATGTAAAGGGAAAGAAGTGTGCATAAGAAATATGTAAAGGGAAAGAAGTGTGCATAAGAAATATGTAAAGGGAAAGAAGTGTGCATAAGAAATATGTAAAGGGAAAGAAGTGTGCATAAGAAATATGTAAAGGGAAAGAAGTGTGCATAAGAAATATGTAAAGGGAAAGAAGTGTGCATAAGAAATATGTAAAGGGAAAGAAGTGTGCATAAGAAATATGTAAAGGGAAAGAAGTGTGCATGAGAAATATGTAAAGGGAAAGAAGTGTGCATAAGAAATATGTAAAGGGAAAGAAGTGTGCATAAGAAATAAACACATGATGTGGGAACAAGCCCTCGAGTTAAATATGTAAAGGGAAAGAAGTGTGCATAAGAAATATGTAAAGGGAAAGAAGTGTGCATAAGAAATATGTAAAGGGAAAGAAGTGTGCGTAAGAAATATGTAAAGGGAAAGAAGTGTGCATAAGAAATATGTAAAGGGAAAGAAGTGTGCATAAGAAATATGTAAAGGGAAAGAAATTTCATAAGAAATATGTAAAGGGAAAGAAGTGTGCATAAGAAATATGTAAAGGGAAAGAAGTGTGCATAAGAAATATGTAAAGGGAAAGAAGTGTGCATAAGAAATATGTAAAGGGAAAGAAGTGTGCATACGAAATATGTAAAGGGAAAGAAGTGTGCATAAGAAATATGTAAAGGGAAAGAAGTGTGCATAAGAAATATGTAAAGGGAAAGAAGTGTGCATAAGAAATATGTAAAGGGAAAGAAGTGTGCATAAGAAATATGTAAAGGGAAAGAAGTGTGCATAAGAAATATGTAAAGGGAAAGAAGTGTGCATAATAAATATGTAAAGGGAAAGAAGTGTGCATAAGCAATATGTAAAGGGAAAGAAGTGTGCATAAGAAATATGTAAAGGGAAAGAAGTGTGCATAAGAAATATGTAAAGGGAAAGAAGTGTGCATAAGAAATATGTAAAGGGAAAGAAGTGTGCATAAGAAATATGTAAAGGGAAAGAAGTGTGCATAATAAGAATGTAAAGGGAAAGAAGTGTGCATAAGAAATATGTAAAGGGAAAGAAGTGTGCATAAGAAATATGTAAAGGGAAAGAAGTGTGCATAAGAAATAAACACATGATGTGGGAACAAGCCCTCGAGTTAAATTTGTAAAGGGAAAGAAGTGTGCATAAGAAATATGTAAAGGGAAAGAAGTGTGCATAAGAAATATGTAAAGGGAAAGAAGTGTGCATAAGAAATATGTAAAGGGAAAGAAGTGTGCATAAGAAATATGTAAAGGGAAAGAAGTGTGCATAAGAAACATGTAAAGGGAAAGAAGTGTGCATAAGAAATATGTAAAGGGAAAGAAGTGTGCATAAGAAATATGTAAAGGGAAAGAAGTGTGCATTAGAAATAAACACATGATGTGGGAACAAGCCCTCGAGTTAAATATGTAAAGGGAAAGAAGTGTGCATAAAAAATATGTAAAGGGAAAGAAGTGTGCATAAGAAATATGTAAAGGGAAAGAAGTGTGCATCAGAAATAAACACATGATGTGGGAACAAGCCCTCGAGTTAAATATGTAAAGGGAAAGAAGTGTGCATAAGAAATATGTAAAGGGAAAGAAGTGTGCATAAGAAATATGTAAAGGGAAAGAAGTGTGCATAAGAAATATGTAAAGGGAAAGAAGTGTGCATAATAAATATGTAAAGGGAAAGAAGTGTGCATAAGCAATATGTAAAGGGAAAGAAGTGTGCATAAGAAATATGTAAAGGGAAAGAAGTGTGCATAAGAAATATGTAAAGGGAAAGAAGTGTGCATAAGAAATATGTAAAGGGAAAGAAGTGTGCATAAGAAATATGTAAAGGGAAAGAAGTGTGCATAAGAAATATGTAAAGGGAAAGAAGTGTGCATAAGAAATATGTAAAGGGAAAGAAGTGTGCATAAGAAATATGTAAAGGGAAAGAAGTGTGCATAAGAAATAAACACATGATGTGGGAACAAGCCCTCGAGTTAAATTTGTAAAGGGAAAGAAGTGTGCATAAGAAATATGTAAAGGGAAAGAAGTGTGCATAAGAAATATGTAAAGGGAAAGAAGTGTGCATAAGAAATATGTAAAGGGAAAGAAGTGTGCATAAGAAATATGTAAAGGGAAAGAAGTGTGCATAAGAAATATGTAAAGGGAAAGAAGTGTGCATAAGAAATATGTAAAGGGAAAGAAGTGTGCATAAGAAATATGTAAAGGGAAAGAAGTGTGCATAAGAAATATGTAAAGGGAAAGAAGTGTGCATAAGAAATAAACACATGATGTGGGAACAAGCCCTCGAGTTAAATATGTAAAGGGAAAGAAGTGTGCATAAGAAATATGTAAAGGGAAAGAAGTGTGCATAAAAAATATGTAAAGGGAAAGAAGTGTGCATAAGAAATATGTAAAGGGAAAGAAGTGTGCATACGAAATATGTAAAGGGAAAGAAGTGTGCATAAGAAATATGTAAAGGGAAAGAAGTGTGCATAAGAAATATGTAAAGGGAAAGAAGTGTGCATAAGAAATATGTAAAGGGAAAGAAGTGTGCATAAGAAATATGTAAAGGGAAAGAAGTGTGCATAAGAAATATGTAAAGGGAAAGAAGTGTGCATAAGAAATATGTAAAGGGAAAGAAGTGTGCATAAGAAATAAACACATGATGTGGGAACAAGCCCTCGAGTTAAATATGTAAAGGGAAAGAAGTGTGCATAAGAAATATGTAAAGAGAAAGAAGTGTGCATAAGAAATATGTAAAGGGAAAGAAGTGTGCATAAGAAATATGTAAAGGGAAAGAAGTGTGCATAAGAAATATGTAAAGGGAAAGAAGTGTGCATAAGAAATATGTAAAGGGAAAGAAGTGTGCATAAGAAATATGTAAAGGGAAAGAAGTGTGCATAAGAAATATGTAAAGGGAAAGAAGTGTGCATAAGAAATATGTAAAGGGAAAGAAGTGTGCATAAGAAATATGTAAAGGAAAAGAAGTGTGCATAAGAAATATGTAAAGGGAAAGAAGTGTGCATAATAAATATGTAAAGGGAAAGAAGTGTGCATAATAAATATGTAAAGGGAAAGAAGTGTGCATAATAAATATGTAAAGGGAAAGAAGTGTGCATAAGAAATATGTAAAGGGAAAGAAGTGTGCATAAGAAATATGTAAAGGGAAAGAAGTGTGCATAAGAAATATGTAAAGGGAAAGAAGTGTGCATAAGAAATATGTAAAGGGAAAGAAGTGTGCATAAGAAATATGTAAAGAGAAAGAAGTGTGCATAAGAAATATGTAAAGGGAAAGAAGTGTGCATAAGAAATATGTAAAGGGAAAGAAGTGTGCATAAGAAATATGTAAAGGGAAAGAAGTGTGCATAAGAAATATGTAAAGGGAAAGAAGTGTGCATAAGAAATATGTAAAGGGAAAGAAGTGTGCATAAGAAATATGTAAAGGGAAAGAAGTGTGCATAAGAAATATGTAAAGGGATAGAAGTGTGCATAAGAAATATGTAAAGGGAAAGAAGTGTGCATAAGAAATATGTAAAGGGAAAGAAGTGTGCATAAGAAATATGTAAAGGGAAAGAAGTGTGCATAAGAAATATGTAAAGGGAAAGAAGTGTGCATAAGAAATATGTAAAGGGAAAGAAGTGTGCATAAGAAATATGTAAAGGGAAAGAAGTGTGCATAAGAAATATGTAAAGGGAAAGAAGTGTGCATATTAAATATGTAAAGGGAAAGAAGTGTGCATAATAAATATGTAAAGGGAAAGAAGTGTGCATAATAAATATGTAAAGGGAAAGAAGTGTGCATAAGAAATATGTAAAGGGAAAGAAGTGTGCATACGAAATATGTAAAGGGAAAGAAGTGTGCATAAGAAATATGTAAAGGGAAAGAAGTGTGCATAAGAAATATGTAAAGGGAAAGAAGTGTGCATAAGAAATATGTAAAGGGAAAGAAGTGTGCATAAGAAATATGTAAAGGGAAAGAAGTGTGCATAAGAAATATGTAAAGGGAAAGAAGTGTGCATAAGAAATATGTAAAGGGAAAGAAGTGTGCATAAGAAATATGTAAAGGGAAAGAAGTGTGCATAAGAAATATGTAAAGGGAAAGAAGTGTGCATAAGAAATATGTAAAGGGAAAGAAGTGTGCATAAGAAATATGTAAAGGGAAAGAAGTGTGCATAAGAAATATGTAAAGGGAAAGAAGTGTGCATAAGAAATATGTAAAGGGAAAGAAGTGTGCATAAGAAATATGTAAAGGGAAAGAAGTGTGCATAAGAAATATGTAAAGGGAAAGAAGTGTGCATAAGAAATATGTAAAGGGAAAGAAGTGTGCATAAGAAATATGTAAAGGGAAAGAAGTGTGCATAAGAAATATGTAAAGGGAAAGAAGTGTGCATAAGAAATATGTAAAGGGAAAGAAGTGTGCATAAGAAATATGTAAAGGGAAAGAAGTGTGCATAAGAAATATGTAAAGGGAAAGAAGTGTGCATAAGAAATATGTAAAGGGAAAGAAGTGTGCATAAGAAATATGTAAAGGGAAAGAAGTGTGCATAAGAAATATGTAAAGGGAAAGAAGTGTGCATAAGAAATATGTAAAGGGAAAGAAGTGTGCATAAGAAATATGTAAAGGGAAAGAAGTGTGCATAAGAAATATGTAAAGGGAAAGAAGTGTGCATAAGAAATATGTAAAGGGAAAGAAGTGTGCATAAGAAATATGTAAAGGGAAAGAAGTGTGCATAAGAAATATGTAAAGGGAAAGAAGTGTGCATAAGAAATATGTAAAGGGAAAGAAGTGTGCATAAGAAATATGTAAAGGGAAAGAAGTGTGCATAAGAAATATGTAAAGGGAAAGAAGTGTGCATAAGAAATATGTAAAGGGAAAGAAGTGTGCATAAGAAATATGTAAAGGGAAAGAAGTGTGCATAAGAAATATGTAAAGGGAAAGAAGTGTGCATAAGAAATATGTAAAGGGAAAGAAGTGTGCATAGGAAATATGTAAAGGGAAAGAAGTGTGCATAAGAAATATGTAAAGGGAAAGAAGTGTGCATAAGAAATATGTAAAGGGAAAGAAGTGTGCATAAGAAATATGTAAAGGGAAAGAAGTGTGCATAAGAAATATGTAAAGGGAAAGAAGTGTGCATAAGAAATATGTAAAGGGAAAGAAGTGTGCATAAGAAATATGTAAAGGGAAAGAAGTGTGCATAACAAATACGTAAAGGGAAAGAAGTGTGCATAAGAAATATGTAAAGGGAAAGAAGTGTGCATAAGAAATATGTAAAGGGAAAGAAGTGTGCATAAGAAATATGTAAAGGGAAAGAAGTGTGCATAAGAAATATGTAAAGGGAAAGAAGTGTGCATAAGAAATATGTAAAGGGAAAGAAGTGTGCATAAGAAATATGTAAAGGGAAAGAAGTGTGCATAAGACATATGTAAAGGGAAAGAAGTGTGCCTAAGAAATATGTAAAGGGAAAGAAGTGTGCATAAGAAATATGTAAAGGGAAAGAAGTGTGCATAAGAAATATGTAAAGGGAAAGAAGTGTGCATAAGAAATATGTAAAGGGAAAGAAGTGTGCATAAGAAATATGTAAAGGGAAAGAAGTGTGCGTAAGAAATATGTAAATGGAAAGAAGTGTGCATAAGAAATATGTAAAGGGAAAGAAGTGTGCATAAGAAATATGTAAAGGGAAAGAAGTGTGCATACGAAATATGTAAAGGGAAAGAAGTGTGCATAAGAAATATGTAAAGGGAAAGAAGTGTGCATAAGAAATATGTAAAGGGAAAGAAGTGTGCATAAGAAATATGTAAAGGGAAAGAAGTGTGCATACGAAATATGTAAAGGGAAAGAAGTGTGCATAAGAAATATGTAATGGGAAAGAAGTGTGCATAAGAAATATGTAAAGGGAAAGAAGTGTGCATAAGAAATATGTAAAGGGAAAGAAGTGTGCATAAGAAATAAACACATGATGTGGGAACAAGCCCTCGAGTTAAATATGTAAAGGGAAAGAAGTGTGCATAAGAAATATGTAAAGGGAAATAAGTGTGCATAAGAAATATGTAAAGGAAAAGAAGTGTGCATAAGAAATATGTAAAGGGAAAGAAGTGTGCATAATAAATATGTAAAGGGAAAGAAGTGTGCACAAGCAATATGTAAAGGGAAAGAAGTGTGCATAAGAAATATGTAAAGGGAAAGAAGTGTGCATAAGAAATATGTAAAGGGAAAGAAGTGTGCATAAGAAATATGTAAAGGGAAAGAAGTGTGCATAAGAAATATGTAAAGGGAAAGAAGTGTGCATAATAAATATGTAAAGGGAAAGAAGTGTGCATAAGAAATATGTAAAGAGAAAGAAGTGTGCATAAGAAATATGTAAAGGGAAAGAAGTGTGCATAAGAAATAAACACATGATGTGGGAACAAGCCCTCGAGTTAAATTTGTAAAGGGAAAGAAGTGTGCATAAGAATTATGTAAAGGGAAAGAAGTGTGCATAAGAAATATGTAAAGGGAAAGAAGTGTGCATAAGAAATATGTAAAGGGAAAGAAGTGTGCATAAGAAATATGTAAAGGGAAAGAAGTGTGCATAAGAAACATGTAAAGGGAAAGAAGTGTGCATAAGAAATATGTAAAGGGAAAGAAGTGTGCATAAGAAATATGTAAAGGGAAAGAAGTGTGCATAAGAAATATGTAAAGGGAAAGAAGTGTGCATAAGAAATATGTAAAGGGAAAGAAGTGTGCATAAGAAATATGTAAAGGGAAAGAAGTGTGCATAAGAAATATGTAAAGGGAAAGAAGTGTGCATAAGAAATATGTAAAGGGAAAGAAGTGTGCATAAGAAATATGTAAAGGGAAAGAAGTGTGCATAAGAAATATGTAAAGGGAAAGAAGTGTGCATAATAAATATGTAAAGGGAAAGAAGTGTGCATAAGCAATATGTAAAGGGAAAGAAGTGTGCATAAGAAATATGTAAAGGGAAAGAAGTGTGCATAAGAAATATGTAAAGGGAAAGAAGTGTGCATAAGAAATATGTAAAGGGAAAGAAGTGTGCATAATAAATATGTAAAGGGAAAGAAGTGTGCATAATAAATATGTAAAGGGAAAGAAGTGTGCATAAGAAATATGTAAAGGGAAAGAAGTGTGCATAAGAAATATGTAAAGGGAAAGAAGTGTGCATAAGAAATAAACACATGATGTGGGAACAAGCCCTCGAGTTAAATTTGTAAAGGGAAAGAAGTGTGCATAAGAAATATGTAAAGGGAAAGAAGTGTGCATAAGAAATATGTAAAGGGAAAGAAGTGTGCATAAGAAATATGTAAAGGGAAAGAAGTGTGCATAAGAAATATGTAAAGGGAAAGAAGTGTGCATAAGAAACATGTAAAGGGAAAGAAGTGTGCATAAGAAATATGTAAAGGGAAAGAAGTGTGCATAAGAAATATGTAAAGGGAAAGAAGTGTGCATAAGAAATATGTAAAGGGAAAGAAGTGTGCATAAGAAATAAACACATGATGTGGGAACAAGCCCTCGAGTTAAATATGTAAAGGGAAAGAAGTGTGCATAAAAAATATGTAAAGGGAAAGAAGTGTGCATAAGAAATGTGTAAAGGGAAAGAAGTGTGCATAAGAAATAAACACATGATGTGGGAACAAGCCCTCGAGTTAAATATGTAAAGGGAAAGAAGTGTGCATAAGAAATATATAAAGGGAAAGAAGTGTGCATAAGAAATATGTAAAGGGAAAGAAGTGTGCATAAGAAATATGTAAAGGGAAAGAAGTGTGCATAATAAATATGTAAAGGGAAAGAAGTGTGCATAAGAAATATGTAAAGGGAAAGAAGTGTGCATAAGAAATATGTAAAGGGAAAGAAGTGTGCATAAGAAATATGTAAAGGGAAAGAAGTGTGCATAAGAAATAAACACATGATGTGGGAACAAGCCCTCGAGTTAAATATGTAAAGGGAAAGAAGTGTGCATAAGAAATATGTAAAGGGAAAGAAGTGTGCATAAGAAATATGTAAAGGGAAAGAAGTGTGCATAAGAAATATGTAAAGGGAAAGAAGTGTGCATAAGAAATATGTAAAGGGAAAGAAGTGTGCATAAGAAATATGTAAAGGGAAAGAAGTGTGCATAAGAAATATGTAAAGGGAAAGAAGTGTGCATAAGAAATATGTAAAGGGAAAGAAGTGTGCATAAGAAATAAACACATGATGTGGGAACAAGCCCTCGAGTTAAATATGTAAAGGGAAAGAAGTGTGCATAAGAAATATGTAAAGGGAAAGAAGTGTGCATAAGAAATATATATAGGGAAAGAAGTGTGCATAAGAAATATGTAAAGGGAAAGAAGTGTGCATAAGAAATATGTAAAGGGAAAGAAGTGTGCATAAGAAATATGTAAAGGGAAAGAAGTGTGCATAAGAAATATGTAAAGGGAAAGAAGTGTGCATAAGAAATATGTAAAGGGAAAGAAGTGTGCATAAGAAATATGTAAAGGGAAAGAAGTGTGCATAAGAAATATGTAAAGGGAAAGAAGTGTGCATAAGAAATATGTAAAGGGAAAGAAGTGTGCATAAGAAATATGTAAAGGGAAAGAAGTGTGCATAAGAAATATGTAAAGGGAAAGAAGTGTGCATAAGAAATATGTAAAGGGAAAGAAGTGTGCATAAGAAATATGTAAAGGGAAAGAAGTGTGCATAAGAAATATGTAAAGGGAAAGAAGTGTGCATAAGAAATATGTAAAGGGAAAGAAGTGTGCATACGAAATATGTAAAGGGAAAGAAGTGTGCATAAGAAATATGTAAAGGGAAAGAAGTGTGCATAAGAAATATGTAAAGGGAAAGAAGTGTGCATAAGAAATATGTAAAGGGAAAGAAGTGTGCATAAGAAATAAACACATGATGTGGGAACAAGCCCTCGAGTTAAATATGTAAAGGGAAAGAAGTGTGCATAAGAAATATGTAAAGGGAAAGAAGTGTGCATAAGAAATATGTAAAGGGAAAGAAGTGTGCATAAGAAATATGTAAAGGGAAAGAAGTGTGCATAATAAATATGTAAAGGGAAAGAAGTGTGCATAAGCAATATGTAAAGGGAAAGAAGTGTGCATAAGAAATATGTAAAGGGAAAGAAGTGTGCATAAGAAATATGTAAAGGGAAAGAAGTGTGCATAAGAAATATGTAAAGGGAAAGAAGTGTGCATAAGAAATATGTAAAGGGAAAGAAGTGTGCATAATAAATATGTAAAGGGAAAGAAGTGTGCATAAGAAATATGTAAAGGGAAAGAAGTGTGCATAAGAAATATGTAAAGGGAAAGAAGTGTGCATAAGAAATAAACACATGATGTGGGAACAAGCCCTCGAGTTAAATTTGTAAAGGGAAAGAAGTGTGCATAAGAAATATGTAAAGGGAAAGAAGTGTGCATAAGAAATATGTAAAGGGAAAGAAGTGTGCATAAGAAATATGTAAAGGGAAAGAAGTGTGCATAAGAAATATGTAAAGGGAAAGAAGTGTGCATAAGAAACATGTAAAGGGAAAGAAGTGTGCATAAGAAATATGTAAAGGGAAAGAAGTGTGCATAAGAAATATGTAAAGGGAAAGAAGTGTGCATAAGAAATATGTAAAGGGAAAGAAGTGTGCATAAGAAATAAACACATGATGTGGGAACAAGCCCTCGAGTTAAATATGTAAAGGGAAAGAAGTGTGCATACAAAATATGTAAAGGGAAAGAAGTGTGCATAAGAAATATGTAAAGGGAAAGAAGTGTGCATAAGAAATAAACACATGATGTGGGAACAAGCCCTCGAGTTAAATATGTAAAGGGAAAGAAGTGTGCATAAGAAATATATAAAGGGAAAGAAGTGTGCATAAGAAATATGTAAAGGGAAAGAAGTGTGCATAATAAATATGTAAAGGGAAAGAAGTGTGCATAATAAATATGTAAAGGGAAAGAAGTGTGCATAAGCAATATGTAAAGGGAAAGAAGTGTGCATAAGAAATATGTAAAGGGAAAGAAGTGTGCATAAGAAATATGTAAAGGGAAAGAAGTGTGCATAAGAAATATGTAAAGGGAAAGAAGTGTGCATAAGAAATATGTAAAGGGAAAGAAGTGTGCATAAGAAATATGTAAAGGGAAAGAAGTGTGCATAAGAAATATGTAAAGGGAAAGAAGTGTGCATAAGAAATATGTAAAGGGAAAGAAGTGTGCATAAGACATAAACACATGATGTGGGAACAAGCCCTCGAGTTAAATTTGTAAAGGGAAAGAAGTGTGCATAAGAAATATGTAAAGGGAAAGAAGTGTGCATAAGAAATATGTAAAGTGAAAGAAGTGTGCATAAGAAATATGTAAAGGGAAAGAAGTGTGCATAAGAAATATGTAAAGGGAAAGAAGTGTGCATAAGAAATATGTAAAGGGAAAGAAGTGTGCATAAGAAATATGTAAAGGGAAAGAAGTGTGCATAATAAATATGTAAAGGGAAAGAAGTGTGCATAAGCAATATGTAAAGGGAAAGAAGTGTGCATAAGAAATATGTAAAGGGAAAGAAGTGTGCATAAGAAATATGTAAAGGGAAAGAAGTGTGCATAAGAAATATGTAAAGGGAAAGAAGTGTGCATAAGAAATATGTAAAGGGAAAGAAGTGTGCATAATAAATATGTAAAGGGAAAGAAGTGTGCATAAGAAATATGTAAAGGGAAAGAAGTGTGCATAAGAAATATGTAAAGGGAAAGAAGTGTGCATAAGAAATAAACACATGATGTGGGAACAAGCCCTCGAGTTAAATTTGTAAAGGGAAAGAAGTGTGCATAAGAAATATGTAAAGGGAAAGAAGTGTGCATAAGAAATATGTAAAGGGAAAGAAGTGTGCATAAGAAATATGTAAAGGGAAAGAAGTGTGCATAAGAAATATGTAAAGGGAAAGAAGTGTGCATAAGAAACATGTAAAGGGAAAGAAGTGTGCATAAGAAATATGTAAAGGGAAAGAAGTGTGCATAAGAAATATGTAAAGGGAAAGAAGTGTGCATAAGAAATATGTAAAGGGAAAGAAGTGTGCATAAGAAATAAACACATGATGTGGGAACAAGCCCTCGAGTTAAATATGTAAAGGGAAAGAAGTGTGCATAAAAAATATGTAAAGGGAAAGAAGTGTGCATAAGAAATATGTAAAGGGAAAGAAGTGTGCATAAGAAATAAACACATGATGTGGGAACAAGCCCTCGAGTTAAATATGTAAAGGGAAAGAAGTGTGCATAAGAAATATATAAAGGGAAAGAAGTGTGCATAAGAAATATGTAAAGGGAAAGAAGTGTGCATAAGAAATATGTAAAGGGAAAGAAGTGTGCATAATAAATATGTAAAGGGAAAGAAGTGTGCATAAGAAATATGTAAAGGGAAAGAAGTGTGCATAATAAATATGTAAAGGGAAAGAAGTGTGCATAAGAAATATGTAAAGGGAAAGAAGTGTGCATAAGAAATATGTAAAGGGAAAGAAGTGTGCATAAGAAATAAACACATGATGTGGGAACAAGCCCTCGAGTTAAATATGTAAAGGGAAAGAAGTGTGCATAAAAAATATGTAAGGGGAAAGAAGTGTGCATAAGAAATATGTAAAGGGAAAGAAGTGTGCATAAGAAATAAACACATGATGTGGGAACAAGCCCTCGAGTTAAATATGTAAAGGGAAAGAAGTGTGCATAAGAAATATATAAAGGGAAAGAAGTGTGCATAAGAAATATGTAAAGGGAAAGAAGTGTGCATAAGAAATATGTAAAGGGAAAGAAGTGTGCATAATAAATATGTAAAGGGAAAGAAGTGTGCATAAGCAATATGTAAAGGGAAAGAAGTGTGCATAAGAAATATGTAAAGGGAAAGAAGTGTGCATAAGAAATATGTAAAGGGAAAGAAGTGTGCATAAGAAATATGTAAAGGGAAAGAAGTGTGCATAAGAAATATGTAAAGGGAAAGAAGTGTGCATAAGAAATATGTAAAGGGAAAGAAGTGTGCATAAGAAATATGTAAAGGGAAAGAAGTGTGCATAAGAAATATGTAAAGGGAAAGAAGTGTGCATAAGACATAAACACATGATGTGGGAACAAGCCCTCGAGTTAAATTTGTAAAGGGAAAGAAGTGTGCATAAGAAATATGTAAAGGGAAAGAAGTGTGCATAAGAAATATGTAAAGGGAAAGAAGTGTGCATAAGAAATATGTAAAGGGAAAGAAGTGTGCATAAGAAATATGTAAAGGGAAAGAAGTGTGCATAAGAAATATGTAAAGGGAAAGAAGTGTGCATAAGAAATAAACACATGATGTGGGAACAAGCCCTCGAGTTAAATATGTAAAGGGAAAGAAGTGTGCATAAGAAATATGTAAAGGGAAAGAAGTGTGCATAAGAAATATGTAAAGGGAAAGAAGTGTGCATAAGAAATATGTAAAGGGAAAGAAGTGTGCATAAGAAATATGTAAAGGGAAAGAAGTGTGCATAAGAAATATGTAAAGGGAAAGAAGTGTGCATAAGAAATATGTAAAGGGAAAGAAGTGTGCATAAGAAATATGTAAAGGGAAAGAAGTGTGCATAAGAAATAAACACATGATGTGGGAACAAGCCCTCGAGTTAAATATGTAAAGGGAAAGAAGTGTGCATAAGAAATATGTAAAGGGAAAGAAGTGTGCATAAGAAATATATAAAGGGAAAGAAGTGTGCATAAGAAATATGTAAAGGGAAAGAAGTGTGCATAAGAAATATGTAAAGGGAAAGAAGTGTGCATAAGAAATATGTAAAGGGAAAGAAGTGTGCATAAGAAATATGTAAAGGGAAAGAAGTGTGCATAAGAAATATGTAAAGGGAAAGAAGTGTGCATAAGAAATATGTAAAGGGAAAGAAGTGTGCATAAGAAATATGTAAAGGGAAAGAAGTGTGCATAAGAAATATGTAAAGGGAAAGAAGTGTGCATAAGAAATATGTAAAGGGAAAGAAGTGTGCATAAGAAATATGTAAAGGGAAAGAAGTGTGCATAAGAAATATGTAAAGGGAAAGAAGTGTGCATAAGAAATATGTAAAGGGAAAGAAGTGTGCATAAGAAATATGTAAAGGGAAAGAAGTGTGCATAAGAAATATGTAAAGGGAAAGAAGTGTGCGTAAGAAATATGTAAATGGAAAGAAGTGTGCATAAGAAATATGTAAAGGGAAAGAAGTGTGCATAAGAAATATGTAAAGGGAAAGAAGTGTGCATACGAAATATGTAAAGGGAAAGAAGTGTGCATAAGAAATATGTAAAGGGAAAGAAGTGTGCATAAGAAATATGTAAAGGGAAAGAAGTGTGCATAAGAAATATGTAAAGGGAAAGAAGTGTGCATACGAAATATGTAAAGGGAAAGAAGTGTGCATAAGAAATATGTAAAGGGAAAGAAGTGTGCATAAGAAATATGTAAAGGGAAAGAAGTGTGCATAAGAAATATGTAAAGGGAAAGAAGTGTGCATAAGAAATAAACACATGATGTGGGAACAAGCCCTCGAGTTAAATATGTAAAGGGAAAGAAGTGTGCATAAGAAATATGTAAATGGAAAGAAGTGTGCATAAGAAATATGTAAAGGGAAAGAAGTGTGCATAAGAAATATGTAAAGGGAAAGAAGTGTGCATAATAAATATGTAAAGGGAAAGAAGTGTGCATAAGCAATATGTAAAGGGAAAGAAGTGTGCATAAGAAATATGTAAAGGGAAAGAAGTGTGCATAAGAAATATGTAAAGGGAAAGAAGTGTGCATAAGAAATATGTAAAGGGAAAGAAGTGTGCATAAGAAATATGTAAAGGGAAAGAAGTGTGCATAATAAATATGTAAAGGGAAAGAAGTGTGCATAAGAAATATGTAAAGGAAAAGAAGTGTGCATAAGAAATATGTAAAGGGAAAGAAGTGTGCATAAGAAATAAACACATGATGTGGGAACAAGCCCTCGAGTTAAATTTGTAAAGGGAAAGAAGTGTGCATAAGAAATATGTAAAGGGAAAGAAGTGTGCATAAGAAATATGTAAAGGGAAAGAAGTGTGCATAAGAAATATGTAAAGGGAAAGAAGTGTGCATAAGAAATATGTAAAGGGAAAGAAGTGTGCATAAGAAACATGTAAAGGGAAAGAAGTGTGCATAAGAAATATGTAAAGGGAAAGAAGTGTGCATAAGAAATATGTAAAGGGAAAGAAGTGTGCATAAGAAATATGTAAAGGGAAAGAAGTGTGCATAAGAAATAAACACATGATGTGGGAACAAGCCCTCGAGTTAAATATGTAAAGGGAAAGAAGTGTGCATAAAAAATATGTAAAGGGAAAGAAGTGTGCATAAGAAATATGTAAGGGGAAAGAAGTGTGCATAAGAAATAAACACATGATGTGGGAACAAGCCCTCGAGTTAAATATGTAAAGGGAAAGAAGTGTGCATAAGAAATATATAAAGGGAAAGAAGTGTGCATAAGAAATATGTAAAGGGAAAGAAGTGTGCATACGAAATATGTAAAGGGAAAGAAGTGTGCATAA
This sequence comes from Crossaster papposus, assembly GCA_037893245.1. NCBI lineage: Eukaryota > Metazoa > Echinodermata > Asteroidea > Velatida > Solasteridae > Crossaster > Crossaster papposus. Next base: position 87,775 of record JBAIAA010000369.1, on the reverse strand, counting down.
GAAATATGTAAAGGGAAAGAAGTGTGCATAAGAAATATGTAAAGGGAAAGAAGTGTGCATAAGAAATATGTAAAGGGAAAGAAGTGTGCATACGAAATATGTAAAGGGAAAGAAGTGTGCATAAGAAATATGTAAAGGGAAAGAAGTGTGCATAAGAAATATGTAAAGGGAAAGAAGTGTGCATAAGAAATATGTAAAGGGAAAGAAGTGTGCATAAGAAATAAACACATGATGTGGGAACAAGCCCTCGAGTTAAATATGTAAAGGGAAAGAAGTGTGCATAAGAAATATGTAAAGGGAAAGAAGTGTGCATAATAAATATGTAAAGGGAAAGAAGTGTGCATAAGAAATATGTAAAGGGAAAGAAGTGTGCATAATAAATATGTAAAGGGAAAGAAGTGTGCATAAGCAATATGTAAAGGGAAAGAAGTGTGCATAAGAAATATGTAAAGGGAAAGAAGTGTGCATAAGAAATATGTAAAGGGAAAGAAGTGTGCATAAGAAATATGTAAAGGGAAAGAAGTGTGCATAAGAAATATGTAAAGGGAAAGAAGTGTGCATAATAAATATGTAAAGGGAAAGAAGTGTGCATAAGAAATATGTAAAGGAAAAGAAGTGTGCATAAGAAATATGTAAAGGGAAAGAAGTGTGCATAAGAAATAAACACATGATGTGGGAACAAGCCCTCGAGTTAAATTTGTAAAGGGAAAGAAGTGTGCATAAGAAATATGTAAAGGGAAAGAAGTGTGCATAAGAAATATGTAAAGGGAAAGAAGTGTGCATAAGAAATATGTAAAGGGAAAGAAGTGTGCATAAGAAATATGTAAAGGGAAAGAAGTGTGCATAAGAAACATGTAAAGGGAAAGAAGTGTGCATAAGAAATATGTAAAGGGAAAGAAGTGTGCATAAGAAATATGTAAAGGGAAAGAAGTGTGCATAAGAAATATGTAAAGGGAAAGAAGTGTGCATAAGAAATAAACACATGATGTGGGAACAAGCCCTCGAGTTAAATATGTAAAGGGAAAGAAGTGTGCATAAAAAATATGTAAAGGGAAAGAAGTGTGCATAAGAAATATGTAAGGGGAAAGAAGTGTGCATAAGAAATAAACACATGATGTGGGAACAAGCCCTCGAGTTAAATATGTAAAGGGAAAGAAGTGTGCATAAGAAATATATAAAGGGAAAGAAGTGTGCATAAGAAATATGTAAAGGGAAAGAAGTGTGCATAAGAAATATGTAAAGGGAAAGAAGTGTGCATAATAAATATGTAAAGGGAAAGAAGTGTGCATAAGCAATATGTAAAGGGAAAGAAGTGTGCATAAGAAATATGTAAAGGGAAAGAAGTGTGCATAAGAAATATGTAAAGGGAAAGAAGTGTGCATAAGAAATATGTAAAGGGAAAGAAGTGTGCATAAGAAATATGTAAAGGGAAAGAAGTGTGCATAAGAAATATGTAAAGGGAAAGAAGTGTGCATAAGAAATATGTAAAGGGAAAGAAGTGTGCATAAGAAATATGTAAAGGGAAAGAAGTGTGCATAAGAAATATGTAAAGGGAAAGAAGTGTGCATAAGAAATATGTAAAGGGAAAGAAGTGTGCATAAGAAATATGTAAAGGGAAAGAAGTGTGCATAAGAAATATGTAAAGGGAAAGAAGTGTGCATAAGAAATATGTAAAGGGAAAGAAGTGTGCATAAGACATAAACACATGATGTGGGAACAAGCCCTCGAGTTAAATTTGTAAAGGGAAAGAAGTGTGCATAAGAAATATGTAAAGGGAAAGAAGTGTGCATAAGAAATATGTAAAGTGAAAGAAGTGTGCATAAGAAATATGTAAAGGGAAAGAAGTGTGCATAAGAAATATGTAAAGGGAAAGAAGTGTGCATAAGAAATATGTAAAGGGAAAGAAGTGTGCATAAGAAATATGTAAAGGGAAAGAAGTGTGCATAATAAATATGTAAAGGGAAAGAAGTGTGCATAAGCAATATGTAAAGGGAAAGAAGTGTGCATAAGAAATATGTAAAGGGAAAGAAGTGTGCATAAGAAATATGTAAAGGGAAAGAAGTGTGCATAAGAAATATGTAAAGGGAAAGAAGTGTGCATAAGAAATATGTAAAGGGAAAGAAGTGTGCATAATAAATATGTAAAGGGAAAGAAGTGTGCATAAGAAATATGTAAAGGGAAAGAAGTGTGCATAAGAAATATGTAAAGGGAAAGAAGTGTGCATAAGAAATAAACACATGATGTGGGAACAAGCCCTCGAGTTAAATTTGTAAAGGGAAAGAAGTGTGCATAAGAAATATGTAAAGGGAAAGAAGTGTGCATAAGAAATATGTAAAGGGAAAGAAGTGTGCATAAGAAATATGTAAAGGGAAAGAAGTGTGCATAAGAAATATGTAAAGGGAAAGAAGTGTGCATAAGAAACATGTAAAGGGAAAGAAGTGTGCATAAGAAATATGTAAAGGGAAAGAAGTGTGCATAAGAAATATGTAAAGGGAAAGAAGTGTGCATAAGAAATATGTAAAGGGAAAGAAGTGTGCATAAGAAATAAACACATGATGTGGGAACAAGCCCTCGAGTTAAATATGTAAAGGGAAAGAAGTGTGCATAAAAAATATGTAAAGGGAAAGAAGTGTGCATAAGAAATATGTAAAGGGAAAGAAGTGTGCATAAGAAATAAACACATGATGTGGGAACAAGCCCTCGAGTTAAATATGTAAAGGGAAAGAAGTGTGCATAAGAAATATATAAAGGGAAAGAAGTGTGCATAAGAAATATGTAAAGGGAAAGAAGTGTGCATAAGAAATATGTAAAGGGAAAGAAGTGTGCATAATAAATATGTAAAGGGAAAGAAGTGTGCATAAGAAATATGTAAAGGGAAAGAAGTGTGCATAATAAATATGTAAAGGGAAAGAAGTGTGCATAAGAAATATGTAAAGGGAAAGAAGTGTGCATAAGAAATATGTAAAGGGAAAGAAGTGTGCATAAGAAATAAACACATGATGTGGGAACAAGCCCTCGAGTTAAATTTGTAAAGGGAAAGAAGTGTGCATAAGAAATATGTAAAGGGAAAGAAGTGTGCATAAGAAATATGTAAAGGGAAAGAAGTGTGCATAAGAAATATGTAAAGGGAAAGAAGTGTGCATAAGAAATATGTAAAGGGAAATAAGTGTGCATAAGAAACATGTAAAGGGAAAGAAGTGTGCATAAGAAATATGTAAAGGGAAAGAAGTGTGCATAAGAAATATGTAAAGGGAAAGAAGTGTGCATAAGAAATATGTAAAGGGAAAGAAGTGTGCATAAGAAATAAACACATGATGTGGGAACAAGCCCTCGAGTTAAATATGTAAAGGGAAAGAAGTGTGCATAAAAAATATGTAAGGGGAAAGAAGTGTGCATAAGAAATATGTAAAGGGAAAGAAGTGTGCATAAGAAATAAACACATGATGTGGGAACAAGCCCTCGAGTTAAATATGTAAAGGGAAAGAAGTGTGCATAAGAAATATATAAAGGGAAAGAAGTGTGCATAAGAAATATGTAAAGGGAAAGAAGTGTGCATAAGAAATATGTAAAGGGAAAGAAGTGTGCATAATAAATATGTAAAGGGAAAGAAGTGTGCATAAGCAATATGTAAAGGGAAAGAAGTGTGCATAAGAAATATGTAAAGGGAAAGAAGTGTGCATAAGAAATATGTAAAGGGAAAGAAGTGTGCATAAGAAATATGTAAAGGGAAAGAAGTGTGCATAAGAAATATGTAAAGGGAAAGAAGTGTGCATAAGAAATATGTAAAGGGAAAGAAGTGTGCATAAGAAATATGTAAAGGGAAAGAAGTGTGCATAAGAAATATGTAAAGGGAAAGAAGTGTGCATAAGACATAAACACATGATGTGGGAACAAGCCCTCGAGTTAAATTTGTAAAGGGAAAGAAGTGTGCATAAGAAATATGTAAAGGGAAAGAAGTGTGCATAAGAAATATGTAAAGGGAAAGAAGTGTGCATAAGAAATATGTAAAGGGAAAGAAGTGTGCATAAGAAATATGTAAAGGGAAAGAAGTGTGCATAAGAAATATGTAAAGGGAAAGAAGTGTGCATAAGAAATATGTAAAGGGAAAGAAGTGTGCATAAGAAATAAACACATGATGTGGGAACAAGCCCTCGAGTTAAATATGTAAAGGGAAAGAAGTGTGCATAAGAAATATGTAAAGGGAAAGAAGTGTGCATAAGAAATATGTAAAGGGAAAGAAGTGTGCATAAGAAATATGTAAAGGGAAAGAAGTGTGCATAAGAAATATGTAAAGGGAAAGAAGTGTGCATAAGAAATATGTAAAGGGAAAGAAGTGTGCATAAGAAATATGTAAAGGGAAAGAAGTGTGCATAAGAAATATGTAAAGGGAAAGAAGTGTGCATAAGAAATAAACACATGATGTGGGAACAAGCCCTCGAGTTAAATATGTAAAGGGAAAGAAGTGTGCATAAGAAATATGTAAAGGGAAAGAAGTGTGCATAAGAAATATATAAAGGGAAAGAAGTGTGCATAAGAAATATGTAAAGGGAAAGAAGTGTGCATAAGAAATATGTAAAGGGAAAGAAGTGTGCATAAGAAATATGTAAAGGGAAAGAAGTGTGCATAAGAAATATGTAAAGGGAAAGAAGTGTGCATAAGAAATATGTAAAGGGAAAGAAGTGTGCATAAGAAATATGTAAAGGGAAAGAAGTGTGCATAAGAAATATGTAAAGGGAAAGAAGTGTGCATAAGAAATATGTAAAGGGAAAGAAGTGTGCATAAGAAATATGTAAAGGGAAAGAAGTGTGCATAAGAAATATGTAAAGGGAAAGAAGTGTGCATAAGAAATATGTAAAGGGAAAGAAGTGTGCATACGAAATATGTAAAGGGAAAGAAGTGTGCATAAGAAATATGTAAAGGGAAAGAAGTGTGCATAAGAAATATGTAAAGGGAAAGAAGTGTGCATAAGAAATATGTAAAGGGAAAGAAGTGTGCATAAGAAATATGTAAAGGGAAAGAAGTGTGCATAATAAATATGTAAAGGGAAAGAAGTGTGCATAAGCAATATGTAAAGGGAAAGAAGTGTGCATAAGAAATATGTAAAGGGAAAGAAGTGTGCATAAGAAATATGTAAAGGGAAAGAAGTGTGCATAAGAAATATGTAAAGGGAAAGAAGTGTGCATAAGAAATATGTAAAGGGAAAGAAGTGTGCATAATAAATATGTAAAGGGAAAGAAGTGTGCATAAGAAATATGTAAAGGAAAAGAAGTGTGCATAAGAAATATGTAAAGGGAAAGAAGTGTGCATAAGAAATAAACACATGATGTGGGAACAAGCCCTCGAGTTAAATTTGTAAAGGGAAAGAAGTGTGCATAAGAAATATGTAAAGGGAAAGAAGTGTGCATAAGAAATATGTAAAGGGAAAGAAGTGTGCATAAGAAATATGTAAAGGGAAAGAAGTGTGCATAAGAAATATGTAAAGGGAAAGAAGTGTGCATAAGAAACATGTAAAGGGAAAGAAGTGTGCATAAGAAATATGTAAAGGGAAAGAAGTGTGCATAAGAAATATGTAAAGGGAAAGAAGTGTGCATAAGAAATATGTAAAGGGAAAGAAGTGTGCATAAGAAATAAACACATGATGTGGGAATAAGCCCTCGAGTTAAATATGTAAAGGGAAAGAAGTGTGCATAAAAAATATGTAAAGGGAAAGAAGTGTGCATAAGAAATATGTAAAGGGAAAGAAGTGTGCATAAGAAATAAACACATGATGTGGGAACAAGCCCTCGAGTTAAATATGTAAAGGGAAAGAAGTGTGCATAAGAAATATATAAAGGGAAAGAAGTGTGCATAAGAAATATGTAAAGGGAAAGAAGTGTGCATAAGAAATATGTAAAGGGAAAGAAGTGTGCATAATAAATATGTAAAGGGAAAGAAGTGTGCATAAGCAATATGTAAAGGGAAAGAAGTGTGCATAAGAAATATGTAAAGGGAAAGAAGTGTGCATAAGAAATATGTAAAGGGAAAGAAGTGTGCATAAGAAATATGTAAAGGGAAAGAAGTGTGCATAAGAAATATGTAAAGGGAAAGAAGTGTGCATAAGAAATATGTAAAGGGAAAGAAGTGTGCATAAGAAATATGTAAAGGGAAAGAAGTGTGCATAAGAAATATGTAAAGGGAAAGAAGTGTGCATAAGACATAAACACATGATGTGGGAACAAGCCCTCGAGTTAAATTTGTAAAGGGAAAGAAGTGTGCATAAGAAATATGTAAAGGGAAAGAAGTGTGCATAAGAAATATGTAAAGGGAAAGAAGTGTGCATAAGAAATATGTAAAGGGAAAGAAGTGTGCATAAGAAATATGTAAAGGGAAAGAAGTGTGCATAAGAAATATGTAAAGGGAAAGAAGTGTGCATAAGAAATATGTAAAGGGAAAGAAGTGTGCATAATAAATATGTAAAGGGAAAGAAGTGTGCATAAGCAATATGTAAAGGGAAAGAAGTGTGCATAAGAAATATGTAAAGGGAAAGAAGTGTGCATAAGAAATATGTAAAGGGAAAGAAGTGTGCATAAGAAATATGTAAAGGGAAAGAAGTGTGCATAAGAAATATGTAAAGGGAAAGAAGTGTGCATAATAAATATGTAAAGGGAAAGAAGTGTGCATAAGAAATATGTAAAGGGAAAGAAGTGTGCATAAGAAATATGTAAAGGGAAAGAAGTGTGCATAAGAAATAAACACATGATGTGGGAACAAGCCCTCGAGTTAAATTTGTAAAGGGAAAGAAGTGTGCATAAGAAATATGTAAAGGGAAAGAAGTGTGCATAAGAAATATGTAAAGGGAAAGAAGTGTGCATAAGAAATATGTAAAGGGAAAGAAGTGTGCATAAGAAATATGTAAAGGGAAAGAAGTGTGCATAAGAAACATGTAAAGGGAAAGAAGTGTGCATAAGAAATATGTAAAGGGAAAGAAGTGTGCATAAGAAATATGTAAAGGGAAAGAAGTGTGCATAAGAAATATGTAAAGGGAAAGAAGTGTGCATAAGAAATAAACACATGATGTGGGAACAAGCCCTCGAGTTAAATATGTAAAGGGAAAGAAGTGTGCATACAAAATATGTAAAGGGAAAGAAGTGTGCATAAGAAATATGTAAAGGGAAAGAAGTGTGCATAAGAAATAAACACATGATGTGGGAACAAGCCCTCGAGTTAAATATGTAAAGGGAAAGAAGTGTGCATAAGAAATATATAAAGGGAAAGAAGTGTGCATAAGAAATATGTAAAGGGAAAGAAGTGTGCATAAGAAATATGTAAAGGGAAAGAAGTGTGCATAATAAATATGTAAAGGGAAAGAAGTGTGCATAAGCAATATGTAAAGGGAAAGAAGTGTGCATAAGAAATATGTAAAGGGAAAGAAGTGTGCATAAGAAATATGTAAAGGGAAAGAAGTGTGCATAAGAAATATGTAAAGGGAAAGAAGTGTGCATAATAAATATGTAAAGGGAAAGAAGTGTGCATAAGAAATATGTAAAGGGAAAGAAGTGTGCATAAGAAATATGTAAAGGGAAAGAAGTGTGCATAAGAAATATGTAAAGGGAAAGAAGTGTGCATAAGACATAAACACATGATGTGGGAACAAGCCCTCGAGTTAAATTTGTAAAGGGAAAGAAGTGTGCATAAGAAATATGTAAAGGGAAAGAAGTGTGCATAAGAAATATGTAAAGGGAAAGAAGTGTGCATAAGAAATATGTAAAGGGAAAGAAGTGTGCATAAGAAATATGTAAAGGGAAAGAAGTGTGCATAAGAAATATGTAAAGGGAAAGAAGTGTGCATAAGAAATATGTAAAGGGAAAGAAGTGTGCATAATAAATATGTAAAGGGAAAGAAGTGTGCATAATAAATATGTAAAGGGAAAGAAGTGTGCATAATAAATATGTAAAGGGAAAAAAGTGTGCATAAGAAATATGTAAAGGGAAAGAAGTGTGCATAAGAAATATGTAAAGGGAAAGAAGTGTGCATAAGAAATATGTAAAGGGAAAGAAGTGTGCATAAGAAATATGTAAAGGGAAAGAAGTGTGCATAAGAAATAAACACATGATGTGGGAACAAGCCCTCGAGTTAAATATGTAAAGGGAAAGAAGTGTGCATAAGAAATATGTAAAGGGAAAGAAGTGTGCATAAGAAATATGTAAAGGGAAAGAAGTGTGCGTAAGAAATATGTAAAGGGAAAGAAGTGTGCATAAGAAATATGTAAAGGGAAAGAAGTGTGCATAAGAAATATGTAAAGGGAAAGAAGTGTGCATAAGAAATATGTAAAGGGAAAGAAGTGTGCATAAGAAATATGTAAAGGGAAAGAAGTGTGCATAAGAAATATGTAAAGGGAAAGAAGTGTGCATAAGAAATATGTAAAGGGAAAGAAGTGTGCATACGAAATATGTAAAGGGAAAGAAGTGTGCATAAGAAATATGTAAAGGGAAAGAAGTGTGCATAAGAAATATGTAAAGGGAAAGAAGTGTGCATAAGCAATATGTAAAGGGAAAGAAGTGTGCATAAGAAATATGTAAAGGGAAAGAAGTGTGCATAAGAAATATGTAAAGGGAAAGAAGTGTGCATAAGAAATATGTAAAGGGAAAGAAGTGTGCATAAGAAATATGTAAAGGGAAAGAAGTGTGCATAAGAAATATGTAAAGGGAAAGAAGTGTGCATAAGAAATATGTAAAGGGAAAGAAGTGTGCATAAGAAATATGTAAAGGGAAAGAAGTGTGCATAAGAAATAAACACATGATGTGGGAACAAGCCCTCGAGTTAAATTTGTAAAGGGAAAGAAGTGTGCATAAGAAATATGTAAAGGGAAAGAAGTGTGCATAAGAAATATGTAAAGGGAAAGAAGTGTGCATAAGAAATATGTAAAGGGAAAGAAGTGTGCATAAGAAATATGTAAAGGGAAAGAAGTGTGCATAAGAAATATGTAAAGGGAAAGAAGTGTGCATAAGAAATATGTAAAGGGAAAGAAGTGTGCATAAGAAATATGTAAAGGGAAAGAAGTGTGCATAAGAAATATGTAAAGGGAAAGAAGTGTGCATAAGAAATATGTAAAGGGAAAGAAGTGTGCATAAGAAATATGTAAAGGGAAAGAAGTGTGCATAAGAAATATGTAAATGGAAAGAAGTGTGCATAAGAAATATGTAAAGGGAAAGAAGTGTGCATAAGAAATATGTAAAGGGAAAGAAGTGTGCATAAGAAATATGTAAAGGGAAAGAAGTGTGCATAAGAAATATGTAAAGGGAAAGAAGCGTGCATAAGAAATATGTAAAGGGAAAGAAGTGTGCATAAGAAATATGTAAAGGGAAAGAAGTGTGCATAAGAAATATGTAAAGGGAAAGAAGTGTGCATAAGAAATATGTAAAGGGAAAGAAGTGTGCATAAGAAATATGTAAAGGGAAAGAAGTGTGCATAAGAAATATGTAAAGGGAAAGAAGTGTGCATAAGAAATATGTAAAGGGAAAGAAGTGTGCATAAGAAATATGTAAAGGGAAAGAAGTGTGCATAAGAAATATGTAAAGGGAAAGAAGTGTGCATAAGAAATATGTAAAGGGAAAGAAGTGTGCATAAGAAATATGTAAAGGGAAAGAAGTGTGCATAAGAAATATGTAAAGGGAAAGAAGTGTGCATAAGAAATATGTAAAGGGAAAGAAGTGTGCATAAGAAATAAACACATGATGTGGGAACAAGCCCTCGAGTTAAATATGTAAAGGGAAAGAAGTGTGCATAAGAAATATGTAAAGGGAAAGAAGTGTGCATAAGAAATATGTAAAGGGAAAGAAGTGTGCATAAGAAATATGTAAAGGGAAAGAAGTGTGCATAAGAAATATGTTAAGGGAAAGAAGTGTGCATAAGAAATATGTAAAGGGAAAGAAGTGTGCATAAGAAATATGTAAAGGGAAAGAAGTGTGCATAAGAAATATGTAAAGGGAAAGAAGTGTGCATAAGAAATATGTAAAGGGAAAGAAGTGTGCATAAGAAATATGTAAAGGGAAAGAAGTGTGCATAAGAAATATGTAAAGGGAAAGAAGTGTGCATAAGAAATATGTAAAGGGAAAGAAGTGTGCATAAGAAATATGTAAAGGGAAAGAAGTGTGCATAAGAAATATGTAAAGGAAAAGAAGTGTGCATAAGAAATATGTAAAGGGAAAGAAGTGTGCATAAGAAATATGTAAAGGGAAAGAAGTGTGCATAAGAAATATGTAAAGGGAAAGAAGTGTGCATAATAAATATGTAAAGGGAAAGAAGTGTGCATAAGAAATATGTAAAGGGAAAGAAGTGTGCATAAGAAATATGTAAAGGGAAAGAAGTGTGCATAAGAAATATGTAAAGGGAAAGAAGTGTGCATAAGAAATATGTAAAGGGAAAGAAGTGTGCATAAGAAATATGTAAAGGGAAAGAAGTGTGCATAAGAAATATGTAAAGGGAAAGAAGTGTGCATAAGAAATATGTAAATGGAAAGAAGTGTGCATAAGAAATATGTAAAGGGAAAGAAGTGTGCATAAGAAATATGTAAAGGGAAAGAAGTGTGCATAAGAAATATGTAAAGGGAAAGAAGTGTGCATAAGAAATATGTAAAGGGAAAGAAGTGTGCATAAGAAATATGTAAAGGGAAAGAAGTGTGCATAAGAAATATGTAAAGGGAAAGAAGTGTGCATAAGAAATATGTAAAGGGAAAGAAGTGTGCATAAGAAATATGTAAAGGGAAAGAAGTGTGCATAAGAAATATGTAAAGGGAAAGAAGTGTGCATAAGAAATATGTAAAGGGAAAGAAGTGTGCATAAGAAATATGTAAAGGGAAAGAAGTGTGCATAAGAAATATGTAAAGGGAAAGAAGTGTGCATAAGAAATATGTAAAGGGAAAGAAGTGTGCATAAGAAATATGTAAAGGGAAAGAAGTGTGCATAAGAAATATGTAAAGGGAAAGAAGTGTGCATAAGAAATATGTAAAGGGAAAGAAGTGTGCATAAGAAATATGTAAAGGGAAAGAAGTGTGCATAAGAAATATGTAAAGGGAAAGAAGTGTGCATAAGAAATATGTAAAGGGAAAGAAGTGTGCATAAGAAATAAACACATGATGTGGGAACAAGCCCTCGAGTTAAATATGTAAAGGGAAAGAAGTGTGCATAAGAAATATGTAAAGGGAAAGAAGTGTGCATAAGAAATATGTAAAGGGAAAGAAGTGTGCATAAGAAATATGTAAAGGGAAAGAAGTGTGCATAAGAAATATGTTAAGGGAAAGAAGTGTGCATAAGAAATATGTAAAGGGAAAGAAGTGTGCATAAGAAATATGTAAAGGGAAAGAAGTGTGCATAAGAAATATGTAAAGGGAAAGAAGTGTGCATAAGAAATATGTAAAGGGAAAGAAGTGTGCATAAGAAATATGTAAAGGGAAAGAAGTGTGCATAAGAAATATGTAAAGGGAAAGAAGTGTGCATAAGAAATATGTAAAGGGAAAGAAGTGTGCATAAGAAATATGTAAAGGGAAAGAAGTGTGCATAAGAAATATGTAAAGGAAAAGAAATGTGCATAAGAAATATGTAAAGGGAAAGAAGTGTGCATAAGAAATATGTAAAGGGAAAGAAGTGTGCATAAGAAATATGTAAAGGGAAAGAAGTGTGCATACGAAATATGTAAAGGGAAAGAAGTGTGCATAAGAAATATGTAAAGGGAAAGAAGTGTGCATACGAAATATGTAAAGGGAAAGAAGTGTGCATAAGAAATATGTAAAGGGAAAGAAGTGTGCATAAGAAATATGTAAAGGGAAAGAAGTGTGCACAAGAAATATGTAAAGGGAAAGAAGTGTGCATAAGAAATATGTAAAGGGAAAGAAGTGTGCATAATAAATATGTAAAGGGAAAGAAGTGTGCATAAGAAATATGTAAAGGGAAAGAAGTGTGCATAAGAAATATGTAAAGGGAAAGAAGTGTGCATAAGAAATATGTAAAGGGAAAGAAGTGTGCATAAGAAATATGTAAAGGGAAAGAAGTGTGCATAATAAATAAACACATGATGTGGGAACAAGCCCTCGAGTTAAATATGTAAAGGGAAAGAAGTGTGCATAAGAAATATGTAAAGGGAAAGAAGTGTGCATAAGAAATATGTAAAGGGAAAGAAGTGTGCATAAGAAATATGTAAAGGGAAAGAAGTGTGCATAAGAAATATGTAAAGGGAAAGAAGTGTGCATAAGAAATATGTAAAGGGAAAGAAGTGTGCATAAGAAATATGTAAAGGGAAAGAAGTGTGCATAAGAAATATGTAAAGGGAAAGAAGTGTGCATAAGAAATATGTAAAGGGAAAGAAGTGTGCATAAGAAATATGTAAAGGGAAAGAAGTGTGCATAAGAAATATGTAAAGGGAAAGAAGTGTGCATAAGAAATATGTAAAGGGAAAGAAGTGTGCATAAGAAATATGTAAAGGGAAAGAAGTGTGCATAAGAAATAAACACATGATGTGGGAACAAGCCCTCGAGTTAAATATGTAAAGGGAAAGAAGTGTGCATAAGAAATATGTAAAGGGAAAGAAGTGTGCATAAGAAATATGTAAAGGGAAAGAAGTGTGCATAAGAAATATGTAAAGGGAAAGAAGTGTGCATAAGAAATATGTAAAGGGAAAGAAGTGTGCATAAGAAATATGTAAAGGGAAAGAAGTGTGCATAAGAAATATGTAAAGGGAAAGAAGTGTGCATAAGAAATATGTAAAGGGAAAGAAGTGTGCATAAGAAATAAACACATGATGTGGGAACAAGCCCTCGAGTTAAATATGTAAAGGGAAAGAAGTGTGCATAAGAAATATGTAAAGAGAAAGAAGTGTGCATAAGAAATATGTAAAGAGAAAGAAGTGTGCATAAGAAATATGTAAAGGGAAAGAAGTGTGCATAAGAAATATGTAAAGGGAAAGAAGTGTGCATAAGAAATATGTAAAGGGAAAGAAGTGTGCATAAGAAATATGTAAAGGGAAAGAAGTGTGCATAAGAAATATGTAAAGGGAAAGAAGTGTGCATAAGAAATATGTAAAGGGAAAGAAGTGTGCATAAGAAATATGTAAAGGGAAAGAAGTGTGCATAAGAAATATGTAAAGGGAAAGAAGTGTGCATAAGAAATATGTAAAGGGAAAGAAGTGTGCATAAGAAATATGTAAAGGGAAAGAAGTGTGCATAAGAAATATGTAAAGGGAAAGAAGTGTGCATAAGAAATATGTAAAGGGAAAGAAGTGTGCATAAGAAATATGTAAAGGGAAAGAAGTGTGCATAAGAAATATGTAAAGGGAAAGAAGTGTGCATAAGAAATATGTAAAGGGAAAGAAGTGTGCATAAGAAATATGTAAAGGGAAAGAAGTGTGCATAAGAAATATGTAAAGGGAAAGAAGTGTGCATAAGAAATATGTAAAGGGAAAGAAGTGTGCATAAGAAATATGTAAAGGGAAAGAAGTGTGCATAAGAAATATGTAAAGGGAAAGAAGTGTGCATAAGAAATATGTAAAGGGAAAGAAGTGTGCATAAGAAATATGTAAAGGGAAAGAAGTGTGCATAAGAAATATGTAAAGGGAAATAAGTGTGCATAAGAAATATGTAAAGGGAAAGAAGTGTGCATAAGAAATATGTAAAGGGAAATAAGTGTGCATAAGAAATATGTAAAGGGAAAGAAGTGTGCATAAGAAATATGTAAAGGGAAAGAAGTGTGCATAAGAAATATGTAAAGGGAAAGAAGTGTGCATAAGAAATATGTAAAGGGAAAGAAGTGTGCATAAGAAATATGTAAAGGGAAAGAAGTGTGCATAAGAAATATGTAAAGGGAAAGAAGTGTGCATAAGAAATATGTAAAGGGAAAGAAGTGTGCATAAGAAATATGTAAAGGGAAAGAAGTGTGCATAAGAAATATGTAAAGGGAAAGAAGTGTGCATAAGAAATATGTAAAGGGAAAGAAGTGTGCATAAGAAATATGTAAAGGGAAAGAAGTGTGCATAAGAAATATGTAAAGGGAAAGAAGTGTGCATAAGAAATATGTAAAGGGAAAGAAGTGTGCATAAGAAATATGTAAAGGGAAAGAAGTGTGCATAAGAAATATGTAAAGGGAAAGAAGTGTGCATAAGAAATATGTAAAGGGAAAGAAGTGTGCATAAGAAATATGTAAAGGGAAAGAAGTGTGCATAAGAAATATGTAAAGGGAAAGAAGTGTGCATAAGAAATGTGTAAAGGGAAAGAAGTGTGCATAAGAAATGTGTAAAGGGAAAGAAGTGTGCATAAGAAATATGTAAAGGGAAAGAAGTGTGCATAAGAAATATGTAAAGGGAAAGAAGTGTGCATAAGAAATATGTAAAGGGAAAGAAGTGTGCATAAGAAATATGTAAAGGGAAAGATTTGTGCATAAGAAATATGTAAAGGGAAAGAAGTGTGCATAAGAAATATGTAAAGGGAAAGAAGTGTGCATAAGAAATATGTAAAGGGAAAGAAGTGTGCATAAGAAATATGTAAAGGGAAAGAAGTGTGCATAAGAAATATGTAAAGGGAAAGAAGTGTGCATAAGAAATATGTAAAGGGAAAGAAGTGTGCATAAGAAATATGTAAAGGGAAAGAAGTGTGCATAAGAAATATGTAAAGGGAAAGAAGTGTGCATAAGAAATATGTAAAGGGAAAGAAGTGTGCATAAGAAATATGTAAAGGGAAAGAAGTGTGCATAAGAAATATGTAAAGGGAAAGAAGTGTGCATAAGAAATATGTAAAGGGAAAGAAGTGTGCATAAGAAATATGTAAAGGGAAAGAAGTGTGCATAAGAAATATGTAAAGGGAAAGAAGTGTGCATAAGAAATATGTAAAGGGAAAGAAGTGTGCATAAGAAATATGTAAAGGGAAAGAAGTGTGCATAAGAAATATGTAAAGGGAAAGAAGTGTGCATAAGAAATATGTAAAGGGAAAGAAGTGTGCATAAGAAATATGTAAAGGTAAAGAAGTGTGCATAAGAAATATGTAAAGGGAAAGAAGTGTGCATAAGAAATATGTAAAGGGAAAGAAGTGTGCATAAAAAAATATGTAAAGGGAAAGAAGTGTGCATAAGAAATAAACACATGATGTGGGAACAAGCCCTCGAGGTAAATATGTAAAGGGAAAGAAGTGTGCATAAGAAATATGTAAAGGGAAAGAAGTGTGCATAAGAAATATGTAAAGGGAAAGAAGTGTGCATAAGAAATATGTAAAGGGAAAGAAGTGTGCATAAGAAATATGTAAAGGGAAAGAAGTGTGCATAAGAAATATGTAAAGGGAAAGAAGTGTGCATAAGAAATATGTAAAGGGAAAGAAGTGTGCATAAGAAATATGTAAAGGGAAAGAAGTGTGCATAAGAAATATGTAAAGGGAAAGAAGTGTGCATAAGAAATATGTAAAGGGAAAGAAGTGTGCATAAGAAATATGTAAAGGGAAAGAAGTGTGCATAAGAAATATGTAAAGGGAAAGAAGTGGGCATAAGAAATATGTAAAGGGAAAGAAGTGTGCATAAGAAATATGTAAAGCGAAAGAAGTGGGCATAAGAAATATGTAAAGGGAAAGAAGTGTGCATAAGAAATATGTAAAGGGAAAGAAGTGTGCATAAGAAATATGTAAAGGGAAAGAAGTGTGCATAAGAAATATGTAAAGGGAAAGAAGTGTGCATAAGAAATATGTAAAGGGAAAGAAGTGTGCATAAGAAATATGTAAAGGGAAAGAAGTGTGCATAAGAAATATGTAAAGGGAAAGAAGTGTGCATAAGAAATATGTAAAGGGAAAGAAGTGTGCATAAGAAATATGTAAAGGGAAAGAAGTGTGCATAAGAAATATGTAAAGGGAAAGAAGTGTGCATAAGAAATATGTAAAGGGAAAGATTTGTGCATAAAAAATATGTAAAGGGAAAGAAGTGTGCATAAGAAATATGTAAAGGGAAAGAAGTGTGCATAAGAAATATGTAAAGGGAAAGAAGTGTGCATAAGAAATATGTAAAGGGAAAGAAGTGTGCATAAGAATATGTAAAGGGAAAGAAGTGTGCATAAGAAATATGTAAAGGGAAGAAGTGTGCATAAGAAATATGTAAAAGGGAAAGAAGTGTGCATAAGAAATATGTAAAGGGAAAGAAGTGTGCATAAGAAATATGTAAAGGGAAAGAAGTGTGCATAAGAAATATGTAAAGGGAAAGAAGTGTGCATAAGAAATATGTAAAGGGAAAGAAGTGTGCATAAGAAATATGTAAAGGGAAAGAAGTGTGCATAAGAAATATGTAAAGGGAAAGAAGTGTGCATAAGAAATATGGTAAAGGGAAAGAAGTGTGCATAAGAAATATGTAAAGGGAAA
The DNA here is from genome assembly GCA_037893245.1 of Crossaster papposus. NCBI lineage: Eukaryota > Metazoa > Echinodermata > Asteroidea > Velatida > Solasteridae > Crossaster > Crossaster papposus. The sequence goes on along the minus strand of JBAIAA010000369.1, from coordinate 71,424 downwards.
GAAGTGTGCATAAGAAATATGTAAAGGGAAAGAAGTGTGCATAAGAAATATGTAAAGGGAAAGAAGTGTGCATAAGAAATATGTAAAGGGAAAGAAGTGTGCATAAGAAATATGTAAAGGGAAAGAAGTGTGCATAAGAAATATGTAAAGGGAAAGAAGTGTGCATAAGAAATATGTAAAGGGAAAGAAGTGTGCATAAGAAATATGTAAAGGGAAAGAAGTGTGCATAAGAAATATGTAAAGGGAAAGAAGTGTGCATAAGAAATATGTAAAGGGAAAGAAGTGTGCATAAGAAATATGTAAAGGGAAAGAAGTGTGCATAAGAAATATGTAAAGGGAAAGAAGTGTGCATAAGAAATATGTAAAGGGAAAGAAGTGTGCATAAGAAATATGTAAAGGGAAAGAAGTGTGCATAAGAAATATGTAAAGGGAAAGAAGTGTGCATAAGAAATATGTAAAGGGAAAGAAGTGTGCATAAGAAATATGTAAAGGGAAAGAAGTGTGCATAAGAAATATGTAAAGGGAAAGAAGTGTGCATAAGAAATATGTAAAGGGAAAGAAGTGTGCATAAGAAATATGTAAAGGGAAAGAAGTGTGCATAAGAAATATGTAAAGGGAAAGAAGTGTGCATAAGAAATATGTAAAGGGAAAGAAGTGTGCATAAGAAATATGTAAAGGGAAAGAGTGTGCATAAGAAATATGTAAAGGGAAAGAAGTGTGCATAAGAAATATGTAAAGGGAAAGAAGTGTGCATAAGAAATATGTAAAGGGAAAGAAGTGTGCATAAGAAATATGTAAAGGGAAAGAAGTGTGCATAAGAAATATGTAAAGGGAAAGAAGTGTGCATAAGAAATATGTAAAGGGAAAGAAGTGTGCATAAGAAATATGTAAAGGGAAAGAAGTGTGCATAAGAAATATGTAAAGGGAAAGAAGTGTGCATAAGAAATATGTAAAGGGAAAGAAGTGTGCATAAGAAATATGTAAGGGAAAGAAGTGTGCATAAGAAATATGTAAAGGGAAAGAAGTGTGCATAAGAAATATGTAAAGGGAAAGAAGTGTGCATAAGAAATATGTAAAGGGAAAGAAGTGTGCATAAGAAGAAAAATTATGTAAAGGGAAAGAAGTGTGCATAAGAAATATGTAAAGGGAAAGAAGTGTGCATAAGAAATAAACACATGAGTGGGACAAGCCCTCGAGGAAATATGTAAAGGGAAAGAAGTGTGCATAAGAAATATGTAAAGGGAAAGAAGTGTGCATAAGAAATATGTAAAGGGAAAGAAAGTGTGCATAAGAAATATGTAAAGGGAAAGAAGTGTGCATAAGAAATATGTAAAGGGAAAGAAGTGTGCATAAGAAATATGTAAAGGGAAAGAAGTGTGCATAAGAAATATGTAAAGGGAAAGAAGTGTGCATAAGAAATATGTAAAGGGAAAGAAGTGTGCATAAGAAATATGTAAAGGGAAAGAAGTGTGCATAAGAAATATGTAAAGGGAAAGAAGTGTGCATAAGAAATATGTAAAGGGAAAGAAGTGTGCATAAGAAATATGTAAAGGGAAAGAAGTGTGCATAAGAAAATATGTAAAGGGAAAGAAGTGTGCATAAGAAATATGTAAAGGGAAAGAAGTGTGCATAAGAAATATGTAAAGGGAAAGAAGTGTGCATAAGAAATATGTAAAGGGAAAGAAGTGTGCATAAGAAATATGTAAAGGGAAAGAAGTGTGCATAAGAAATATGTAAAGGGAAAGAAGTGTGCATAAGAAATATGTAAAGGGAAAGAAGTGTGCATAAGAAATATGTAAAGGGAAAGAAGTGTGCATAAGAAATATGTAAGGGAAAGAAGTGTGCATAAGAAATATGTAAAGGGAAAGAAGTGTGCATAAGAAATATGTAAAGGGAAAGAAGTGTGCATAAGAAATATGTAAAGGGAAAGAAGTGTGCATAAGAAATATGTAAAGGGAAAGAAGTGTGCATAAGAAATATGTAAAGGGAAAGAAGTGTGCATAAGAAATATGTAAAGGGAAAGAAGTGTGCATAAGAAATATGTAAAGGGAAAGAAGTGTGCATAAGAAATATGTAAAGGGAAAGAAGTGTGCATAAGAAATATGTAAAGGGAAAGAAGTGTGCATAAGAAATATGTAAAGGGAAAGAAGTGTGCATAAGAAATATGTAAAGGGAAAGAAGTGTGCATAAGAAATATGTAAAGGGAAAGAAGTGTGCATAAGAAATATGTAAAGGGAAAGAAGTGTGCATAAGAAATATGTAAAGGGAAAGAAGTGTGCATAAGGTAATATGTAAAGGGGAAAGAAGTGTGCATAAGAAAATATGTAAAGGGAAAGAAGTGTGCATTAAGAAATATGTAAAGGGAAAGAAGTGTGCATAAGAAATATGTAAAGGGAAAGAAGTGTGCATAAGAAATATGTAAAGGGAAAGAAGTGTGCATAAGAAATATGTAAAGGGGAAAGAAGTGTGCATAAGAGAATATGTAAAGGAAAAGAAGTGTGCATAAGAAATATGTAAAGGGCATAAGAAATATGTAAAGGGAAAGAAGTGTGCATAAGAAATATGTAAAGGGAAAGAAGTGTGCATAAGAAATATGTAAAGGGAAAGAAGTGTGCATAAGAAATATGTAAAGGGAAAGAAGTGTGCATAAGAAATATGTAAAGGGAAAGAAGTGTGCATAAGAAATATGTAAAGGGAAAGAAGTGTGCATAAGAAATATGTAAAGGGAAAGAAGTGTGCATAAGAAATATGTAAAGGGAAAGAAGTGTGCATAAGAAATATGTAAAGGGAAAGAAGTGTGCATAAGAAATATGTAAAGGGAAAGAAGTGTGCATAAGAAATATGTAAAGGGAAAGAAGTGTGCATAAGAAATATGTAAAGGGAAAGAAGTGTGCATAAGAAATATGTAAAGGGAAAGAAGTGTGCATAAGAAATATGTAAAGGGAAAGAAGTGTGCATAAGAAATATGTAAAGGGAAAGAAGTGTGCATAAGAAATATGTAAAGGGAAAGAAGTGTGCATAAGAAATATGTAAAGGGAAAGAAGTGTGCATAAGAAATATGTAAAGGGAAAGAAGTGTGCATAAGAAATATGTAAAGGGAAAGAAGTGTGCATAAGAAATATGTAAAGGGAAAGAAGTGTGCATAAGAAATATGTAAAGGGAAAGAAGTGTGCATAAGAAATATGTAAAGGGAAAGAAGTGTGCATAAGAAATATGTAAAGGGAAAGAAGTGTGCATAAGAAATATGTAAAGGGAAAGAAGTGTGCATAAGAAATATGTAAAGGGAAAGAAGTGTGCATAAGAAATATGTAAAGGGAAAGAAGTGTGCATAAGAAATATGTAAAGGGAAAGAAGTGTGCATAAGAAATATGTAAAGGGAAAGAAGTGTGCATAAGAAATATGTAAAGGGAAAGAAGTGTGCATAAGAAATATGTAAAGGGAAAGAAGTGTGCATAAGAAATATGTAAAGGGAAAGAAGTGTGCATAAGAAATATGTAAAGGGAAAGAAGTGTGCATAAGAAATATGTAAAGGGAAAGAAGTGTGCATAAGAAATATGTAAAGGGAAAGAAGTGTGCATAAGAAATATGTAAAGGGAAAGAAGTGTGCATAAGAAATATGTAAAGGGAAAGAAGTGTGCATAAGAAATATGTAAAGGGAAAGAAGTGTGCATAAGAAATATGTAAAGGGAAAGAAGTGTGCATAAGAAATATGTAAAGGGAAAGAAGTGTGCATAAGAAATATGTAAAGGGAAAGAAGTGTGCATAAGAAATATGTAAAGGGAAAGAAGTGTGCATAAGAAATATGTAAAGGGAAAGAAGTGTGCATAAGAAATATGTAAAGGGAAAGAAGTGTGCATAAGAAATATGTAAAGGGAAAGAAGTGTGCATAAGAAATATGTAAAGGGAAAGAAGTGTGCATAAGAAATATGTAAAGGGAAAGAAGTGTGCATAAGAAATATGTAAAGGGAAAGAAGTGTGCAAAGAAATATGTAAAGGGAAAGAAGTGTGCATAAGAAATATGTAAAGGGAAAGAAGTGTGCATAAGAAATATGTAAAGGGAAAGAAGTGTGCATAAGAAATATGTAAAGGGAAAGAAGTGTGCATAAGAAATATGTAAAGGGAAAGAAGTGTGCATAAGAAATATGTAAAGGGAAAGAAGTGTGCATAAGAAATATGTAAAGGGAAAGAAGTGTGCATAAGAAATATGTAAAGGGAAAGAAGTGTGCATAAGAAATATGTAAAGGGAAAGAAGTGTGCATAAGAAATATGTAAAGGGAAAGAAGTGTGCATAAGAAATATGTAAAGGGAAAGAAGTGTGCATAAGAAATATGTAAAGGGAAAGAAGTGTGCATAAGAAATATGTAAAGGGAAAGAAGTGTGCATAAGAAATATGTAAAGGGAAAGAAGTGTGCATAAGAAATATGTAAAGGGAAAGAAGTGTGCATAAGAAATATGTAAAGGGAAAGAAGTGTGCATAAGAAATATGTAAAGGGAAAGAAGTGTGCATAAGAAATATGTAAAGGGAAAGAAGTGTGCATAAGAAATATGTAAAGGGAAAGAAGTGTGCATAAGAAATATGTAAAGGGAAAGAAGTGTGCATAAGAAATATGTAAAGGGAAAGAAGTGTGCATAAGAAATATGTAAAGGGAAAGAAGTGTGCATAAGAAATATGTAAAGGGAAAGAAGTGTGCATAAGAAATATGTAAAGGGAAAGAAGTGTGCATAAGAAATATGTAAAGGGAAAGAAGTGTGCATAAGAAATATGTAAAGGGAAAGAAGTGTGCATAAGAAATATGTAAAGGGAAAGAAGTGTGCATAAGAAATATGTAAAGGGAAAGAAGTGTGCATAAGAAATATGTAAAGGGAAAGAAGTGTGCATAAGAAATATGTAAAGGGAAAGAAGTGTGCATAAGAAATATGTAAAGGGAAAGAAGTGTGCATAAGAAATATGTAAAGGGAAAGAAGTGTGCATAAGAAATATGTAAAGGGAAAGAAGTGTGCATAAGAAATATGTAAAGGGAAAGAAGTGTGCATAAGAAATATGTAAAGGGAAAGAAGTGTGCATAAGAAATATGTAAAGGGAAAGAAGTGTGCATAAGAAATATGTAAAGGGAAAGAAGTGTGCATAAGAAATATGTAAAGGGAAAGAAGTGTGCATAAGAAATATGTAAAGGGAAAGAAGTGTGCATAAGAAATATGTAAAGGGAAAGAAGTGTGCATAAGAAATATGTAAAGGGAAAGAAGTGTGCATAAGAAATATGTAAAGGGAAAGAAGTGTGCATAAGAAATATGTAAAGGGAAAGAAGTGTGCATAAGAAATATGTAAAGGGAAAGAAGTGTGCATAAGAAATATGTAAAGGGAAAGAAGTGTGCATAAGAAATATGTAAAGGGAAAGAAGTGTGCATAAGAAATATGTAAAGGGAAAGAAGTGTGCATAAGAAATATGTAAAGGGAAAGAAGTGTGCATAAGAAATATGTAAAGGGAAAGAAGTGTGCATAAGAAATATGTAAAGGGAAAGAAGTGTGCATAAGAAATATGTAAAGGGAAAGAAGTGTGCATAAGAAATATGTAAAGGGAAAGAAGTGTGCATAAGAAATATGTAAAGGGAAAGAAGTGTGCATAAGAAATATGTAAAGGGAAAGAAGTGTGCATAAGAAATATGTAAAGGGAAAGAAGTGTGCATAAGAAATATGTAAAGGGAAAGAAGTGTGCATAAGAAATATGTAAAGGGAAAGAAGTGTGCATAAGAAATATGTAAAGGGAAAGAAGTGTGCATAAGAAATATGTAAAGGGAAAGAAGTGTGCATAAGAAATATGTAAAGGGAAAGAAGTGTGCATAAGAAATATGTAAAGGGAAAGAAGTGTGCATAAGAAATATGTAAAGGGAAAGAAGTGTGCATAAGAAATATGTAAAGGGAAAGAAGTGTGCATAAGAAATATGTAAAGGGAAAGAAGTGTGCATAAGAAATATGTAAAGGGAAAGAAGTGTGCATAAGAAATATGTAAAGGGAAAGAAGTGTGCATAAGAAATATGTAAAGGGAAAGAAGTGTGCATAAGAAATATGTAAAGGGAAAGAAGTGTGCATAAGAAATATGTAAAGGGAAAGAAGTGTGCATAAGAAATATGTAAAGGGAAAGAAGTGTGCATAAGAAATATGTAAAGGGAAAGAAGTGTGCATAAGAAATATGTAAAGGGAAAGAAGTGTGCATAAGAAATATGTAAAGGGAAAGAAGTGTGCATAAGAAATATGTAAAGGGAAAGAAGTGTGCATAAGAAAAATGATGTGGGAACAAGCCTCGAGTAAATATGTAAAGGGAAAGAAGTGTGCATAAGAAATATGTAAAGGGAAAGAAGTGTGCATAAGAAATATGTAAAGGGAAAGAAGTGTGCATAAGAAATATGTAAAGGGAAAGAAGTGTGCATAAGAAATATGTAAAGGGAAAGAAGTGTGCATAAGAAATATGTAAAGGGAAAGAAGTGTGCATAAGAAATATGTAAAGGGAAAGAAGTGTGCATAAGAAATATGTAAAGGGAAAGAAGTGTGCATAAGAAATATGTAAAGGGAAAGAAGTGTGCATAAGAAATATGTAAAGGGAAAGAAGTGTGCATAAGAAATATGTAAAGGGAAAGAAGTGTGCATAAGAAATATGTAAAGGGAAAGAAGTGTGCATAAGAAATATGTAAAGGGAAAGAAGTGTGCATAAGAAATATGTAAAGGGAAAGAAGTGTGCATAAGAAATATGTAAAGGGAAAGAAGTGTGCATAAGAAATATGTAAAGGGAAAGAAGTGTGCATAAGAAATATGTAAAGGGAAAGAAGTGTGCATAAGAAATATGTAAAGGGAAAGAAGTGTGCATAAGAAATATGTAAAGGGAAAGAAGTGTGCATAAGAAATATGTAAAGGGAAAGAAGTGTGCATAAGAAATATGTAAAGGGAAAGAAGTGTGCATAAGAAATATGTAAAGGGAAAGAAGTGTGCATAAGAAATATGTAAAGGGAAAGAAGTGTGCATAAGAAATATGTAAAGGGAAAGAAGTGTGCATAAGAAATATGTAAAGGGAAAGAAGTGTGCATAAGAAATATGTAAAGGGAAAGAAGTGTGCATAAGAAATATGTAAAGGGAAAGAAGTGTGCATAAGAAATATGTAAAGGGAAAGAAGTGTGCATAAGAAATATGTAAAGGGAAAGAAGTGTGCATAAGAAATATGTAAAGGGAAAGAAGTGTGCATAAGAAATATGTAAAGGGAAAGAAGTGTGCATAAGAAATATGTAAAGGGAAAGAAGTGTGCATAAGAAATATGTAAAGGGAAAGAAGTGTGCATAAGAAATATGTAAAGGGAAAGAAGTGTGCATAAGAAATATGTAAAGGGAAAGAAGTGTGCATAAGAAATATGTAAAGGGAAAGAAGTGTGCATAAGAAATATGTAAAGGGAAAGAAGTGTGCATAAGAAATATGTAAAGGGAAAGAAGTGTGCATAAGAAATATGTAAAGGGAAAGAAGTGTGCATAAGAAATATGTAAAGGGAAAGAAGTGTGCATAAGAAATATGTAAAGGGAAAGAAGTGTGCATAAGAAATATGTAAAGGGAAAGAAGTGTGCATAAGAAATATGTAAAGGGAAAGAAGTGTGCATAAGAAATATGTAAAGGGAAAGAAGTGTGCATAAGAAATATGTAAAGGGAAAGAAGTGTGCATAAGAAATATGTAAAGGGAAAGAAGTGTGCATAAGAAATATGTAAAGGGAAAGAAGTGTGCATAAGAAATATGTAAAGGGAAAGAAGTGTGCATAAGAAATATGTAAAGGGAAAGAAGTGTGCATAAGAAATATGTAAAGGGAAAGAAGTGTGCATAAGAAATATGTAAAGGGAAAGAAGTGTGCATAAGAAATATGTAAAGGGAAAGAAGTGTGCATAAGAAATATGTAAAGGGAAAGAAGTGTGCATAAGAAATATGTAAAGGGAAAGAAGTGTGCATAAGAAATATGTAAAGGGAAAGAAGTGTGCATAAGAAATATGTAAAGGGAAAGAAGTGTGCATAAGAAATATGTAAAGGGAAAGAAGTGTGCATAAGAAATATGTAAAGGGAAAGAAGTGTGCATAAGAAATATGTAAAGGGAAAGAAGTGTGCATAAGAAATATGTAAAGGGAAAGAAGTGTGCATAAGAAATATGTAAAGGGAAAGAAGTGTGCATAAGAAATATGTAAAGGGAAAGAAGTGTGCATAAGAAATATGTAAAGGGAAAGAAGTGTGCATAAGAAATATGTAAAGGGAAAGAAGTGTGCATAAGAAATATGTAAAGGGAAAGAAGTGTGCATAAGAAATATGTAAAGGGAAAGAAGTGTGCATAAGAAATATGTAAAGGGAAAGAAGTGTGCATAAGAAATATGTAAAGGGAAAGAAGTGTGCATAAGAAATATGTAAAGGGAAAGAAGTGTGCATAAGAAATATGTAAAGGGAAAGAAGTGTGCATAAGAAATATGTAAAGGGAAAGAAGTGTGCATAAGAAATATGTAAAGGGAAAGAAGTGTGCATAAGAAATATGTAAAGGGAAAGAAGTGTGCATAAGAAATATGTAAAGGGAAAGAAGTGTGCATAAGAAATATGTAAAGGGAAAGAAGTGTGCATAAGAAATATGTAAAGGGAAAGAAGTGTGCATAAGAAATATGTAAAGGGAAAGAAGTGTGCATAAGAAATATGTAAAGGGAAAGAAGTGTGCATAAGAAATATGTAAAGGGAAAGAAGTGTGCATAAGAAATATGTAAAGGGAAAGAAGTGTGCATAAGAAATATGTAAAGGGAAAGAAGTGTGCATAAGAAATATGTAAAGGGAAAGAAGTGTGCATAAGAAATATGTAAAGGGAAAGAAGTGTGCATAAGAAATATGTAAAGGGAAAGAAGTGTGCATAAGAAATATGTAAAGGGAAAGAAGTGTGCATAAGAAATATGTAAAGGGAAAGAAGTGTGCATAAGAAATATGTAAAGGGAAAGAAGTGTGCATAAGAAATATGTAAAGGGAAAGAAGTGTGCATAAGAAATATGTAAAGGGAAAGAAGTGTGCATAAGAAATATGTAAAGGGAAAGAAGTGTGCATAAGAAATATGTAAAGGGAAAGAAGTGTGCATAAGAAATATGTAAAGGGAAAGAAGTGTGCATAAGAAATATGTAAAGGGAAAGAAGTGTGCATAAGAAATATGTAAAGGGAAAGAAGTGTGCATAAGAAATATGTAAAGGGAAAGAAGTGTGCATAAGAAATATGTAAAGGGAAAGAAGTGTGCATAAGAAATATGTAAAGGGAAAGAAGTGTGCATAAGAAATATGTAAAGGGAAAGAAGTGTGCATAAGAAATATGTAAAGGGAAAGAAGTGTGCATAAGAAATATGTAAAGGGAAAGAAGTGTGCATAAGAAATATGTAAAGGGAAAGAAGTGTGCATAAGAAATATGTAAAGGGAAAGAAGTGTGCATAAGAAATATGTAAAGGGAAAGAAGTGTGCATAAGAAATATGTAAAGGGAAAGAAGTGTGCATAAGAAATATGTAAAGGGAAAGAAGTGTGCATAAGAAATATGTAAAGGGAAAGAAGTGTGCATAAGAAATATGTAAAGGGAAAGAAGTGTGCATAAGAAATATGTAAAGGGAAAGAAGTGTGCATAAGAAATATGTAAAGGGAAAGAAGTGTGCATAAGAAATATGTAAAGGGAAAGAAGTGTGCATAAGAAATATGTAAAGGGAAAGAAGTGTGCATAAGAAATATGTAAAGGGAAAGAAGTGTGCATAAGAAATATGTAAAGGGAAAGAAGTGTGCATAAGAAATATGTAAAGGGAAAGAAGTGTGCATAAGAAATATGTAAAGGGAAAGAAGTGTGCATAAGAAATATGTAAAGGGAAAGAAGTGTGCATAAGAAATATGTAAAGGGAAAGAAGTGTGCATAAGAAATATGTAAAGGGAAAGAAGTGTGCATAAGAAATATGTAAAGGGAAAGAAGTGTGCATAAGAAATATGTAAAGGGAAAGAAGTGTGCATAAGAAATATGTAAAGGGAAAGAAGTGTGCATAAGAAATATGTAAAGGGAAAGAAGTGTGCATAAGAAATATGTAAAGGGAAAGAAGTGTGCATAAGAAATATGTAAAGGGAAAGAAGTGTGCATAAGAAATATGTAAAGGGAAAGAAGTGTGCATAAGAAATATGTAAAGGGAAAGAAGTGTGCATAAGAAATATGTAAAGGGAAAGAAGTGTGCATAAGAAATATGTAAAGGGAAAGAAGTGTGCATAAGAAATATGTAAAGGGAAAGAAGTGTGCATAAGAAATATGTAAAGGGAAAGAAGTGTGCATAAGAAATATGTAAAGGGAAAGAAGTGTGCATAAGAAATATGTAAAGGGAAAGAAGTGTGCATAAGAAATATGTAAAGGGAAAGAAGTGTGCATAAGAAATATGTAAAGGGAAAGAAGTGTGCATAAGAAATATGTAAAGGGAAAGAAGTGTGCATAAGAAATATGTAAAGGGAAAGAAGTGTGCATAAGAAATATGTAAAGGGAAAGAAGTGTGCATAAGAAATATGTAAAGGGAAAGAAGTGTGCATAAGAAATATGTAAAGGGAAAGAAGTGTGCATAAGAAATATGTAAAGGGAAAGAAGTGTGCATAAGAAATATGTAAAGGGAAAGAAGTGTGCATAAGAAATATGTAAAGGGAAAGAAGTGTGCATAAGAAATATGTAAAGGGAAAGAAGTGTGCATAAGAAATATGTAAAGGGAAAGAAGTGTGCATAAGAAATATGTAAAGGGAAAGAAGTGTGCATAAGAAATATGTAAAGGGAAAGAAGTGTGCATAAGAAATATGTAAAGGGAAAGAAGTGTGCATAAGAAATATGTAAAGGGAAAGAAGTGTGCATAAGAAATATGTAAAGGGAAAGAAGTGTGCATAAGAAATATGTAAAGGGAAAGAAGTGTGCATAAGAAATATGTAAAGGGAAAGAAGTGTGCATAAGAAATATGTAAAGGGAAAGAAGTGTGCATAAGAAATATGTAAAGGGAAAGAAGTGTGCATAAGAAATATGTAAAGGGAAAGAAGTGTGCATAAGAAATATGTAAAGGGAAAGAAGTGTGCGTGCATAAGAAAAACATGATGTGGGAACAAGCCTCGAGTTAAATATGTAAAGGGAAAGAAGTGTGCATAAGAAATATGTAAAGGGAAAGAAGTGTGCATAAGAAATATGTAAAGGGAAAGAAGTGTGCATAAGAAATATGTAAAGGGAAAGAAGTGTGCATAAGAAATATGTAAAGGGAAAGAAGTGTGCATAAGAAATATGTAAAGGGAAAGAAGTGTGCATAAGAAATATGTAAAGGGAAAGAAGTGTGCATAAGAAATATGTAAAGGGAAAGAAGTGTGCATAAGAAATATGTAAAGGGAAAGAAGTGTGCATAAGAAATATGTAAAGGGAAAGAAGTGTGCATAAGAAATATGTAAAGGGAAAGAAGTGTGCATAAGAAATATGTAAAGGGAAAGAAGTGTGCATAAGAAATATGTAAAGGGAAAGAAGTGTGCATAAGAAATATGTAAAGGGAAAGAAGTGTGCATAAGAAATATGTAAAGGGAAAGAAGTGTGCATAAGAAATATGTAAAGGGAAAGAAGTGTGCATAAGAAATATGTAAAGGGAAAGAAGTGTGCATAAGAAATATGTAAAGGGAAAGAAGTGTGCATAAGAAATATGTAAAGGGAAAGAAGTGTGCATAAGAAATATGTAAAGGGAAAGAAGTGTGCATAAGAAATATGTAAAGGGAAAGAAGTGTGCATAAGAAATATGTAAAGGGAAAGAAGTGTGCATAAGAAATATGTAAAGGGAAAGAAGTGTGCATAAGAAATATGTAAAGGGAAAGAAGTGTGCATAAGAAATATGTAAAGGGAAAGAAGTGTGCATAAGAAATATGTAAAGGGAAAGAAGTGTGCATAAGAAATATGTAAAGGGAAAGAAGTGTGCATAAGAAATATGTAAAGGGAAAGAAGTGTGCATAAGAAATATGTAAAGGGAAAGAAGTGTGCATAAGAAATATGTAAAGGGAAAGAAGTGTGCATAAGAAATATGTAAAGGGAAAGAAGTGTGCATAAGAAATATGTAAAGGGAAAGAAGTGTGCATAAGAAATATGTAAAGGGAAAGAAGTGTGCATAAGAAATATGTAAAGGGAAAGAAGTGTGCATAAGAAATATGTAAAGGGAAAGAAGTGTGCATAAGAAATATAGTAAAGGGAAAGAAGTGATGCATAAGAAATATGTAAAGGGAAAGAAGTGTGCATAAGAAATATGTAAAGGGAAAGAAGTGTGCATAAGAAATATGTAAAGGGAAAGAAGTGTGCATAAGAAATATGTAAAGGGAAAGAAGTGTGCATAAGAAATATGTAAAGGGAAAGAAGTGTGCATAAGAAATATGTAAAGGGAAAGAAGTGTGCATAAGAAATATGTAAAGGGAAAGAAGTGTGCATAAGAAATATGTAAAGGGAAAGAAGTGTGCATAAGAAATATGTAAAGGGAAAGAAGTGTGCATAAGAAATATGTAAAGGGAAAGAAGTGTGCATAAGAAATATGTAAAGGGAAAGAAGTGTGCATAAGAAATATGTAAAGGGAAAGAAGTGTGCATAAGAAATATGTAAAGGGAAAGAAGTGTGCATAAGAAATATGTAAAGGGAAAGAAGTGTGCATAAGAAATATGTAAAGGGAAAGAAGTGTGCATAAGAAATATGTAAAGGGAAAGAAGTGTGCATAAGAAATATGTAAAGGGAAAGAAGTGTGCATAAGAAATATGTAAAGGGAAAGAAGTGTGCATAAGAAATATGTAAAGGGAAAGAAGTGTGCATAAGAAATATGTAAAGGGAAAGAAGTGTGCATAAGAAATATGTAAAGGGAAAGAAGTGTGCATAAGAAATATGTAAAGGGAAAGAAGTGTGCATAAGAAATATGTAAAGGGAAAGAAGTGTGCATAAGAAATATGTAAAGGGAAAGAAGTGTGCATAAGAAATATGTAAAGGGAAAGAAGTGTGCATAAGAAATATGTAAAGGGAAAGAAGTGTGCATAAGAAATATGTAAAGGGAAAGAAGTGTGCATAAGAAATATGTAAAGGGAAAGAAGTGTGCATAAGAAATATGTAAAGGGAAAGAAGTGTGCATAAGAAATATGTAAAGGGAAAGAAGTGTGCATAAGAAATATGTAAAGGGAAAGAAGTGTGCATAAGAAATATGTAAAGGGAAAGAAGTGTGCATAAGAAATATGTAAAGGGAAAGAAGTGTGCATAAGAAATATGTAAAGGGAAAGAAGTGTGCATAAGAAATATGTAAAGGGAAAGAAGTGTGCATAAGAAATATGTAAAGGGAAAGAAGTGTGCATAAGAAATATGTAAAGGGAAAGAAGTGTGCATAAGAAATATGTAAAGGGAAAGAAGTGTGCATAAGAAATATGTAAAGGGAAAGAAGTGTGCATAAGAAATATGTAAAGGGAAAGAAGTGTGCATAAGAAATATGTAAAGGGAAAGAAGTGTGCATAAGAAATATGTAAAGGGAAAGAAGTGTGCATAAGAAATATGTAAAGGGAAAGAAGTGTGCATAAGAAATATGTAAAGGGAAAGAAGTGTGCATAAGAAATATGTAAAGGGAAAGAAGTGTGCATAAGAAATATGTAAAGGGAAAGAAGTGTGCATAAGAAATATGTAAAGGGAAAGAAGTGTGCATAAGAAATATGTAAAGGGAAAGAAGTGTGCATAAGAAATATGTAAAGGGAAAGAAGTGTGCATAAGAAATATGTAAAGGGAAAGAAGTGTGCATAAGAAATATGTAAAGGGAAAGAAGTGTGCATAAGAAATATGTAAAGGGAAAGAAGTGTGCATAAGAAATATGTAAAGGGAAAGAAGTGTGCATAAGAAATATGTAAAGGGAAAGAAGTGTGCATAAGAAATATGTAAAGGGAAAGAAGTGTGCATAAGAAATATGTAAAGGGAAAGAAGTGTGCATAAGAAATATGTAAAGGGAAAGAAGTGTGCATAAGAAATATGTAAAGGGAAAGAAGTGTGCATAAGAAATATGTAAAGGGAAAGAAGTGTGCATAAGAAATATGTAAAGGGAAAGAAGTGTGCATAAGAAATATGTAAAGGGAAAGAAGTGTGCATAAGAAATATGTAAAGGGAAAGAAGTGTGCATAAGAAATATGTAAAGGGAAAGAAGTGTGCATAAGAAATATGTAAAGGGAAAGAAGTGTGCATAAGAAATATGTAAAGGGAAAGAAGTGTGCATAAGAAATATGTAAAGGGAAAGAAGTGTGCATAAGAAATATGTAAAGGGAAAGAAGTGTGCATAAGAAATATGTAAAGGGAAAGAAGTGTGCATAAGAAATATGTAAAGGGAAAGAAGTGTGCATAAGAAATATGTAAAGGGAAAGAAGTGTGCATAAGAAATATGTAAAGGGAAAGAAGTGTGCATAAGAAATATGTAAAGGGAAAGAAGTGTGCATAAGAAATATGTAAAGGGAAAGAAGTGTGCATAAGAAATATGTAAAGGGAAAGAAGTGTGCATAAGAAATATGTAAAGGGAAAGAAGTGTGCATAAGAAATATGTAAAGGGAAAGAAGTGTGCATAAGAAATATGTAAAGGGAAAGAAGTGTGCATAAGAAATATGTAAAGGGAAAGAAGTGTGCATAAGAAATATGTAAAGGGAAAGAAGTGTGCATAAGAAATATGTAAAGGGAAAGAAGTGTGCATAAGAAATATGTAAAGGGAAAGAAGTGTGCATAAGAAATATGTAAAGGGAAAGAAGTGTGCATAAGAAATATGTAAAGGGAAAGAAGTGTGCATAAGAAATATGTAAAGGGAAAGAAGTGTGCATAAGAAATATGTAAAGGGAAAGAAGTGTGCATAAGAAATATGTAAAGGGAAAGAAGTGTGCATAAGAAATATGTAAAGGGAAAGAAGTGTGCATAAGAAATATGTAAAGGGAAAGAAGTGTGCATAAGAAATATGTAAAGGGAAAGAAGTGTGCATAAGAAATATGTAAAGGGAAAGAAGTGTGCATAAGAAATATGTAAAGGGAAAGAAGTGTGCATAAGAAATATGTAAAGGGAAAGAAGTGTGCATAAGAAATATGTAAAGGGAAAGAAGTGTGCATAAGAAATATGTAAAGGGAAAGAAGTGTGCATAAGAAATATGTAAAGGGAAAGAAGTGTGCATAAGAAATATGTAAAGGGAAAGAAGTGTGCATAAGAAATATGTAAAGGGAAAGAAGTGTGCATAAGAAATATGTAAAGGGAAAGAAGTGTGCATAAGAAATATGTAAAGGGAAAGAAGTGTGCATAAGAAATATGTAAAGGGAAAGAAGTGTGCATAAGAAATATGTAAAGGGAAAGAAGTGTGCATAAGAAATATGTAAAGGGAAAGAAGTGTGCATAAGAAATATGTAAAGGGAAAGAAGTGTGCATAAGAAATATGTAAAGGGAAAGAAGTGTGCATAAGAAATATGTAAAGGGAAAGAAGTGTGCATAAGAAATATGTAAAGGGAAAGAAGTGTGCATAAGAAATATGTAAAGGGAAAGAAGTGTGCATAAGAAATATGTAAAGGGAAAGAAGTGTGCATAAGAAATATGTAAAGGGAAAGAAGTGTGCATAAGAAATATGTAAAGGGAAAGAAGTGTGCATAAGAAATATGTAAAGGGAAAGAAGTGTGCATAAGAAATATGTAAAGGGAAAGAAGTGTGCATAAGAAATATGTAAAGGGAAAGAAGTGTGCATAAGAAATATGTAAAGGGAAAGAAGTGTGCATAAGAAATATGTAAAGGGAAAGAAGTGTGCATAAGAAATATGTAAAGGGAAAGAAGTGTGCATAAGAAATATGTAAAGGGAAAGAAGTGTGCATAAGAAATATGTAAAGGGAAAGAAGTGTGCATAAGAAATATGTAAAGGGAAAGAAGTGTGCATAAGAAATATGTAAAGGGAAAGAAGTGTGCATAAGAAATATGTAAAGGGAAAGAAGTGTGCATAAGAAATATGTAAAGGGAAAGAAGTGTGCATAAGAAATATGTAAAGGGAAAGAAGTGTGCATAAGAAATATGTAAAGGGAAAGAAGTGTGCATAAGAAATATGTAAAGGGAAAGAAGTGTGCATAAGAAATATGTAAAGGGAAAGAAGTGTGCATAAGAAATATGTAAAGGGAAAGAAGTGTGCATAAGAAATATGTAAAGGGAAAGAAGTGTGCATAAGAAATATGTAAAGGGAAAGAAGTGTGCATAAGAAATATGTAAAGGGAAAGAAGTGTGCATAAGAAATATGTAAAGGGAAAGAAGTGTGCATAAGAAATATGTAAAGGGAAAGAAGTGTGCATAAGAAATATGTAAAGGGAAAGAAGTGTGCATAAGAAATATGTAAAGGGAAAGAAGTGTGCATAAGAAATATGTAAAGGGAAAGAAGTGTGCATAAGAAATATGTAAAGGGAAAGAAGTGTGCATAAGAAATATGTAAAGGGAAAGAAGTGTGCATAAGAAATATGTAAAGGGAAAGAAGTGTGCATAAGAAATATGTAAAGGGAAAGAAGTGTGCATAAGAAATATGTAAAGGGAAAGAAGTGTGCATAAGAAATATGTAAAGGGAAAGAAGTGTGCATAAGAAATATGTAAAGGGAAAGAAGTGTGCATAAGAAATATGTAAAGGGAAAGAAGTGTGCATAAGAAATATGTAAAGGGAAAGAAGTGTGCATAAGAAATATGTAAAGGGAAAGAAGTGTGCATAAGAAATATGTAAAGGGAAAGAAGTGTGCATAAGAAATATGTAAAGGGAAAGAAGTGTGCATAAGAAATATGTAAAGGGAAAGAAGTGTGCATAAGAAATATGTAAAGGGAAAGAAGTGTGCATAAGAAATATGTAAAGGGAAAGAAGTGTGCATAAGAAATATGTAAAGGGAAAGAAGTGTGCATAAGAAATATGTAAAGGGAAAGAAGTGTGCATAAGAAATATGTAAAGGGAAAGAAGTGTGCATAAGAAATATGTAAAGGGAAAGAAGTGTGCATAAGAAATATGTAAAGGGAAAGAAGTGTGCATAAGAAATATGTAAAGGGAAAGAAGTGTGCATAAGAAATATGTAAAGGGAAAGAAGTGTAAGAAATATGTAAAGGGAAAGAAGTGTGCATAAGAAATATGTAAAGGGAAAGAAGTGTGCATAAGAAATATGTAAAGGGAAAGAAGTGTGCATAAGAAATATGTAAAGGGAAAGAAGTGTGCATAAGAAATATGTAAAGGGAAAGAAGTGTGCATAAGAAATATGTAAAGGGAAAGAAGTGTGCATAAGAAATATGTAAAGGGAAAGAAGTGTGCATAAGAAATATGTAAAGGGAAAGAAGTGTGCATAAGAAATATGTAAAGGGAAAGAAGTGTGCATAAGAAATATGTAAAGGGAAAGAAGTGTGCATAAGAAATATGTAAAGGGAAAGAAGTGTGCATAAGAAATATGTAAAGGGAAAGAAGTGTGCATAAGAAATATGTAAAGGGAAAGAAGTGTGCATAAGAAATATGTAAAGGGAAAGAAGTGTGCATAAGAAATATGTAAAGGGAAAGAAGTGTGCATAAGAAATATGTAAAGGGAAAGAAGTGTGCATAAGAAATATGTAAAGGGAAAGAAGTGTGCATAAGAAATATGTAAAGGGAAAGAAGTGTGCATAAGAAATATGTAAAGGGAAAGAAGTGTGCATAAGAAATATGTAAAGGGAAAGAAGTGTGCATATATGTAAAGGGAAAGAAGTGTGCATAAGAAATATGTAAAGGGAAAGAAGTGTGCATAAGAAATATGTAAAGGGAAAGAAGTGTGCATAAGAAATATGTAAAGGGAAAGAAGTGTGCATAAGAAATATGTAAAGGGAAAGAAGTGTGCATAAGAAATATGTAAAGGGAAAGAAGTGTGCATAAGAAATATGTAAAGGGAAAGAAGTGTGCATAAGAAATATGTAAAGGGAAAGAAGTGTGCATAAGAAATATGTAAAGGGAAAGAAGTGTGCATAAGAAATATGTAAAGGGAAAGAAGTGTGCATAAGAAATATGTAAAGGGAAAGAAGTGTGCATAAGAAATATGTAAAGGGAAAGAAGTGTGCATAAGAAATATGTAAAGGGAAAGAAGTGTGCATAAGAAATATGTAAAGGGAAAGAAGTGTGCATAAGAAATATGTAAAGGGAAAGAAGTGTGCATAAGAAATATGTAAAGGGAAAGAAGTGTGCATAAGAAATATGTAAAGGGAAAGAAGTGTGCATAAGAAATATGTAAAGGGAAAGAAGTGTGCATAAGAAATATGTAAAGGGAAAGAAGTGTGCATAAGAAATATGTAAAGGGAAAGAAGTGTGCATAAGAAATATGTAAAGGGAAAGAAGTGTGCATAAGAAATATGTAAAGGGAAAGAAGTGTGCATAAGAAATATGTAAAGGGAAAGAAGTGTGCATAAGAAATATGTAAAGGGAAAGAAGTGTGCATAAGAAATATGTAAAGGGAAAGAAGTGTGCATAAGAAATATGTAAAGGGAAAGAAGTGTGCATAAGAAATATGTAAAGGGAAAGAAGTGTGCATAAGAAATATGTAAAGGGAAAGAAGTGTGCATAAGAAATATGTAAAGGGAAAGAACGTGTAAATAAGAAATATGTAAAGGGAAAGAAGTGTGCATAAGAAATATGTAAAGGGAAAGAAGTGTGCATAAGAAATATGTAAAGGGAAAGAAGTGTGCATAAGAAATATGTAAAGGGAAAGAAGTGTGCATAAGAAATATGTAAAGGGAAAGAAGTGTGCATAAGAAATATGTAAAGGGAAAGAAGTGTGCATAAGAAATATGTAAAGGGAAAGAAGTGTGCATAAGAAATATGTAAAGGGAAAGAAGTGTGCATAAGAAATATGTAAAGGGAAAGAAGTGTGCATAAGAAATATGTAAAGGGAAAGAAGTGTGCATAAGAAATATGTAAAGGGAAAGAAGTGTGCATAAGAAATATGTAAAGGGAAAGAAGTGTGCATAAGAAATATGTAAAGGGAAAGAAGTGTGCATAAGAAATATGTAAAGGGAAAGAAGTGTGCATAAGAAATATGTAAAGGGAAAGAAGTGTGCATAAGAAATATGTAAAGGGAAAGAAGTGTGCATAAGAAATATGTAAAGGGAAAGAAGTGTGCATAAGAAATATGTAAAGGGAAAGAAGTGTGCATAAGAAATATGTAAAGGGAAAGAAGTGTGCATAAGAAATATGTAAAGGGAAAGAAGTGTGCATAAGAAATATGTAAAGGGAAAGAAGTGTGCATAAGAAATATGTAAAGGGAAAGAAGTGTGCATAAGAAATATGTAAAGGGAAAGAAGTGTGCATAAGAAATATGTAAAGGGAAAGAAGTGTGCATAAGAAATATGTAAAGGGAAAGAAGTGTGCATAAGAAATATGTAAAGGGAAAGAAGTGTGCATAAGAAATATGTAAAGGGAAAGAAGTGTGCATAAGAAATATGTAAAGGGAAAGAAGTGTGCATAAGAAATATGTAAAGGGAAAGAAGTGTGCATAAGAAATATGTAAAGGGAAAGAAGTGTGCATAAGAAATATGTAAAGGGAAAGAAGTGTGCATAAGAAATATGTAAAGGGAAAGAAGTGTGCATAAGAAATATGTAAAGGGAAAGAAGTGTGCATAAGAAATATGTAAAGGGAAAGAAGTGTGCATAAGAAATATGTAAAGGGAAAGAAGTGTGCATAAGAAATATGTAAAGGGAAAGAAGTGTGCATAAGAAATATGTAAAGGGAAAGAAGTGTGCATAAGAAATATGTAAAGGGAAAGAAGTGTGCATAAGAAATATGTAAAGGGAAAGAAGTGTGCATAAGAAATATGTAAAGGGAAAGAAGTGTGCATAAGAAATATGTAAAGGGAAAGAAGTGTGCATAAGAAATATGTAAAGGGAAAGAAGTGTGCATAAGAAATATGTAAAGGGAAAGAAGTGTGCATAAGAAATATGTAAAGGGAAAGAAGTGTGCATAAGAAATATGTAAAGGGAAAGAAGTGTGCATAAGAAATATGTAAAGGGAAAGAAGTGTGCATAAGAAATATGTAAAGGGAAAGAAGTGTGCATAAGAAATATGTAAAGGGAAAGAAGTGTGCATAAGAAATATGTAAAGGGAAAGAAGTGTGCATAAGAAATATGTAAAGGGAAAGAAGTGTGCATAAGAAATATGTAAAGGGAAAGAAGTGTGCATAAGAAATATGTAAAGGGAAAGAAGTGTGCATAAGAAATATGTAAAGGGAAAGAAGTGTGCATAAGAAATATGTAAAGGGAAAGAAGTGTGCATAAGAAATATGTAAAGGGAAAGAAGTGTGCATAAGAAATATGTAAAGGGAAAGAAGTGTGCATAAGAAATATGTAAAGGGAAAGAAGTGTGCATAAGAAATATGTAAAGGGAAAGAAGTGTGCATAAGAAATATGTAAAGGGAAAGAAGTGTGCATAAGAAATATGTAAAGGGAAAGAAGTGTGCATAAGAAATATGTAAAGGGAAAGAAGTGTGCATAAGAAATATGTAAAGGGAAAGAAGTGTGCATAAGAAATATGTAAAGGGAAAGAAGTGTGCATAAGAAATATGTAAAGGGAAAGAAGTGTGCATAAGAAATATGTAAAGGGAAAGAAGTGTGCATAAGAAATATGTAAAGGGAAAGAAGTGTGCATAAGAAATATGTAAAGGGAAAGAAGTGTGCATAAGAAATATGTAAAGGGAAAGAAGTGTGCATAAGAAATATGTAAAGGGAAAGAAGTGTGCATAAGAAATATGTAAAGGGAAAGAAGTGTGCATAAGAAATATGTAAAGGGAAAGAAGTGTGCATAAGAAATATGTAAAGGGAAAGAAGTGTGCATAAGAAATATGTAAAGGGAAAGAAGTGTGCATAAGAAATATGTAAAGGGAAAGAAGTGTGCATAAGAAATATGTAAAGGGAAAGAAGTGTGCATAAGAAATATGTAAAGGGAAAGAAGTGTGCATAAGAAATATGTAAAGGGAAAGAAGTGTGCATAAGAAATATGTAAAGGGAAAGAAGTGTGCATAAGAAATATGTAAAGGGAAAGAAGTGTGCATAAGAAATATGTAAAGGGAAAGAAGTGTGCATAAGAAATATGTAAAGGGAAAGAAGTGTGCATAAGAAATATGTAAAGGGAAAGAAGTGTGCATAAGAAATATGTAAAGGGAAAGAAGTGTGCATAAGAAATATGTAAAGGGAAAGAAGTGTGCATAAGAAATATGTAAAGGGAAAGAAGTGTGCATAAGAAATATGTAAAGGGAAAGAAGTGTGCATAAGAAATATGTAAAGGGAAAGAAGTGTGCATAAGAAATATGTAAAGGGAAAGAAGTGTGCATAAGAAATATGTAAAGGGAAAGAAGTGTGCATAAGAAATATGTAAAGGGAAAGAAGTGTGCATAAGAAATATGTAAAGGGAAAGAAGTGTGCATAAGAAATATGTAAAGGGAAAGAAGTGTGCATAAGAAATATGTAAAGGGAAAGAAGTGTGCATAAGAAATATGTAAAGGGAAAGAAGTGTGCATAAGAAATATGTAAAGGGAAAGAAGTGTGCATAAGAAATATGTAAAGGGAAAGAAGTGTGCATAAGAAATATGTAAAGGGAAAGAAGTGTGCATAAGAAATATGTAAAGGGAAAGAAGTGTGCATAAGAAATATGTAAAGGGAAAGAAGTGTGCATAAGAAATATGTAAAGGGAAAGAAGTGTGCATAAGAAATATGTAAAGGGAAAGAAGTGTGCATAAGAAATATGTAAAGGGAAAGAAGTGTGCATAAGAAATATGTAAAGGGAAAGAAGTGTGCATAAGAAATATGTAAAGGGAAAGAAGTGTGCATAAGAAATATGTAAAGGGAAAGAAGTGTGCATAAGAAATATGTAAAGGGAAAGAAGTGTGCATAAGAAATATGTAAAGGGAAAGAAGTGTGCATAAGAAATATGTAAAGGGAAAGAAGTGTGCATAAGAAATATGTAAAGGGAAAGAAGTGTGCATAAGAAATATGTAAAGGGAAAGAAGTGTGCATAAGAAATATGTAAAGGGAAAGAAGTGTGCATAAGAAATATGTAAAGGGAAAGAAGTGTGCATAAGAAATATGTAAAGGGAAAGAAGTGTGCATAAGAAATATGTAAAGGGAAAGAAGTGTGCATAAGAAATATGTAAAGGGAAAGAAGTGTGCATAAGAAATATGTAAAGGGAAAGAAGTGTGCATAAGAAATATGTAAAGGGAAAGAAGTGTGCATAAGAAATATGTAAAGGGAAAGAAGTGTGCATAAGAAATATGTAAAGGGAAAGAAGTGTGCATAAGAAATATGTAAAGGGAAAGAAGTGTGCATAAGAAATATGTAAAGGGAAAGAAGTGTGCATAAGAAATATGTAAAGGGAAAGAAGTGTGCATAAGAAATATGTAAAGGGAAAGAAGTGTGCATAAGAAATATGTAAAGGGAAAGAAGTGTGCATAAGAAATATGTAAAGGGAAAGAAGTGTGCATAAGAAATATGTAAAGGGAAAGAAGTGTGCATAAGAAATATGTAAAGGGAAAGAAGTGTGCATAAGAAATATGTAAAGGGAAAGAAGTGTGCATAAGAAATATGTAAAGGGAAAGAAGTGTGCATAAGAAATATGTAAAGGGAAAGAAGTGTGCATAAGAAATATGTAAAGGGAAAGAAGTGTGCATAAGAAATATGTAAAGGGAAAGAAGTGTGCATAAGAAATATGTAAAGGGAAAGAAGTGTGCATAAGAAATATGTAAAGGGAAAGAAGTGTGCATAAGAAATATGTAAAGGGAAAGAAGTGTGCATAAGAAATATGTAAAGGGAAAGAAGTGTGCATAAGAAATATGTAAAGGGAAAGAAGTGTGCATAAGAAATATGTAAAGGGAAAGAAGTGTGCATAAGAAATATGTAAAGGGAAAGAAGTGTGCATAAGAAATATGTAAAGGGAAAGAAGTGTGCATAAGAAATATGTAAAGGGAAAGAAGTGTGCATAAGAAATATGTAAAGGGAAAGAAGTGTGCATAAGAAATATGTAAAGGGAAAGAAGTGTGCATAAGAAATATGTAAAGGGAAAGAAGTGTGCATAAGAAATATGTAAAGGGAAAGAAGTGTGCATAAGAAATATGTAAAGGGAAAGAAGTGTGCATAAGAAATATGTAAAGGGAAAGAAGTGTGCATAAGAAATATGTAAAGGGAAAGAAGTGTGCATAAGAAATATGTAAAGGGAAAGAAGTGTGCATAAGAAATATGTAAAGGGAAAGAAGTGTGCATAAGAAATATGTAAAGGGAAAGAAGTGTGCATAAGAAATATGTAAAGGGAAAGAAGTGTGCATAAGAAATATGTAAAGGGAAAGAAGTGTGCATAAGAAATATGTAAAGGGAAAGAAGTGTGCATAAGAAATATGTAAAGGGAAAGAAGTGTGCATAAGAAATATGTAAAGGGAAAGAAGTGTGCATAAGAAATATGTAAAGGGAAAGAAGTGTGCATAAGAAATATGTAAAGGGAAAAGTGTGCATAAGAAATATGTAAAGGGAAAGAAGTGTGCATAAGAAATATGTAAAGGGAAAGAAGTGTGCATAAGAAATATGTAAAGGGAAAGAAGTGTGCATAAGAAATATGTAAAGGGAAAGAAGTGTGCATAAGAAATATGTAAAGGGAAAGAAGTGTGCATAAGAAATATGTAAAGGGAAAGAAGTGTGCATAAGAAATATGTAAAGGGAAAGAAGTGTGCATAAGAAATATGTAAAGGGAAAGAAGTGTGCATAAGAAATATGTAAAGGGAAAGAAGTGTGCATAAGAAATATGTAAAGGGAAAGAAGTGTGCATAAGAAATATGTAAAGGGAAAGAAGTGTGCATAAGAAATATGTAAAGGGAAAGAAGTGTGCATAAGAAATATGTAAAGGGAAAGAAGTGTGCATAAGAAATATGTAAAGGGAAAGAAGTGTGCATAAGAAATATGTAAAGGGAAAGAAGTGTGCATAAGAAATATGTAAAGGGAAAGAAGTGTGCATAAGAAATATGTAAAGGGAAAGAAGTGTGCATAAGAAATATGTAAAGGGAAAGAAGTGTGCATAAGAAATATGTAAAGGGAAAGAAGTGTGCATAAGAAATATGTAAAGGGAAAGAAGTGTGCATAAGAAATATGTAAAGGGAAAGAAGTGTGCATAAGAAATATGTAAAGGGAAAGAAGTGTGCATAAGAAATATGTAAAGGGAAAGAAGTGTGCATAAGAAATATGTAAAGGGAAAGAAGTGTGCATAAGAAATATGTAAAGGGAAAGAAGTGTGCATAAGAAATATGTAAAGGGAAAGAAGTGTGCATAAGAAATATGTAAAGGGAAAGAAGTGTGCATAAGAAATATGTAAAGGGAAAGAAGTGTGCATAAGAAATATGTAAAGGGAAAGAAGTGTGCATAAGAAATATGTAAAGGGAAAGAAGTGTGCATAAGAAATATGTAAAGGGAAAGAAGTGTGCATAAGAAATATGTAAAGGGAAAGAAGTGTGCATAAGAAATATGTAAAGGGAAAGAAGTGTGCATAAGAAATATGTAAAGGGAAAGAAGTGTGCATAAGAAATATGTAAAGGGAAAGAAGTGTGCATAAGAAATATGTAAAGGGAAAGAAGTGTGCATAAGAAATATGTAAAGGGAAAGAAGTGTGCATAAGAAATATGTAAAGGGAAAGAAGTGTGCATAAGAAATATGTAAAGGGAAAGAAGTGTGCATAAGAAATATGTAAAGGGAAAGAAGTGTGCATAAGAAATATGTAAAGGGAAAGAAGTGTGCATAAGAAATATGTAAAGGGAAAGAAGTGTGCATAAGAAATATGTAAAGGGAAAGAAGTGTGCATAAGAAATATGTAAAGGGAAAGAAGTGTGCATAAGAAATATGTAAAGGGAAAGAAGTGTGCATAAGAAATATGTAAAGGGAAAGAAGTGTGCATAAGAAATATGTAAAGGGAAAGAAGTGTGCATAAGAAATATGTAAAGGGAAAGAAGTGTGCATAAGAAATATGTAAAGGGAAAGAAGTGTGCATAAGAAATATGTAAAGGGAAAGAAGTGTGCATAAGAAATATGTAAAGGGAAAGAAGTGTGCATAAGAAATATGTAAAGGGAAAGAAGTGTGCATAAGAAATATGTAAAGGGAAAGAAGTGTGCATAAGAAATATGTAAAGGGAAAGAAGTGTGCATAAGAAATATGTAAAGGGAAAGAAGTGTGCATAAGAAATATGTAAAGGGAAAGAAGTGTGCATAAGAAATATGTAAAGGGAAAGAAGTGTGCATAAGAAATATGTAAAGGGAAAGAAGTGTGCATAAGAAATATGTAAAGGGAAAGAAGTGTGCATAAGAAATATGTAAAGGGAAAGAAGTGTGCATAAGAAATATGTAAAGGGAAAGAAGTGTGCATAAGAAATATGTAAAGGGAAAGAAGTGTGCATAAGAAATATGTAAAGGGAAAGAAGTGTGCATAAGAAATATGTAAAGGGAAAGAAGTGTGCATAAGAAATATGTAAAGGGAAAGAAGTGTGCATAAGAAATATGTAAAGGGAAAGAAGTGTGCATAAGAAATATGTAAAGGGAAAGAAGTGTGCATAAGAAATATGTAAAGGGAAAGAAGTGTGCATAAGAAATATGTAAAGGGAAAGAAGTGTGCATAAGAAATATGTAAAGGGAAAGAAGTGTGCATAAGAAATATGTAAAGGGAAAGAAGTGTGCATAAGAAATATGTAAAGGGAAAGAAGTGTGCATAAGAAATATGTAAAGGGAAAGAAGTGTGCATAAGAAATATGTAAAGGGAAAGAAGTGTGCATAAGAAATATGTAAAGGGAAAGAAGTGTGCATAAGAAATATGTAAAGGGAAAGAAGTGTGCATAAGAAATATGTAAAGGGAAAGAAGTGTGCATAAGAAATATGTAAAGGGAAAGAAGTGTGCATAAGAAATATGTAAAGGGAAAGAAGTGTGCATAAGAAATATGTAAAGGGAAAGAAGTGTGCATAAGAAATATGTAAAGGGAAAGAAGTGTGCATAAGAAATATGTAAAGGGAAAGAAGTGTGCATAAGAAATATGTAAAGGGAAAGAAGTGTGCATAAGAAATATGTAAAGGGAAAGAAGTGTGCATAAGAAATATGTAAAGGGAAAGAAGTGTGCATAAGAAATATGTAAAGGGAAAGAAGTGTGCATAAGAAATATGTAAAGGGAAAGAAGTGTGCATAAGAAATATGTAAAGGGAAAGAAGTGTGCATAAGAAATATGTAAAGGGAAAGAAGTGTGCATAAGAAATATGTAAAGGGAAAGAAGTGTGCATAAGAAATATGTAAAGGGAAAGAAGTGTGCATAAGAAATATGTAAAGGGAAAGAAGTGTGCATAAGAAATATGTAAAGGGAAAGAAGTGTGCATAAGAAATATGTAAAGGGAAAGAAGTGTGCATAAGAAATATGTAAAGGGAAAGAAGTGTGCATAAGAAATATGTAAAGGGAAAGAAGTGTGCATAAGAAATATGTAAAGGGAAAGAAGTGTGCATAAGAAATATGTAAAGGGAAAGAAGTGTGCATAAGAAATATGTAAAGGGAAAGAAGTGTGCATAAGAAATATGTAAAGGGAAAGAAGTGTGCATAAGAAATATGTAAAGGGAAAGAAGTGTGCATAAGAAATATGTAAAGGGAAAGAAGTGTGCATAAGAAATATGTAAAGGGAAAGAAGTGTGCATAAGAAATATGTAAAGGGAAAGAAGTGTGCATAAGAAATATGTAAAGGGAAAGAAGTGTGCATAAGAAATATGTAAAGGGAAAGAAGTGTGCATAAGAAATATGTAAAGGGAAAGAAGTGTGCATAAGAAATATGTAAAGGGAAAGAAGTGTGCATAAGAAATATGTAAAGGGAAAGAAGTGTGCATAAGAAATATGTAAAGGGAAAGAAGTGTGCATAAGAAATATGTAAAGGGAAAGAAGTGTGCATAAGAAATATGTAAAGGGAAAGAAGTGTGCATAAGAAATATGTAAAGGGAAAGAAGTGTGCATAAGAAATATGTAAAGGGAAAGAAGTGTGCATAAGAAATATGTAAAGGGAAAGAAGTGTGCATAAGAAATATGTAAAGGGAAAGAAGTGTGCATAAGAAATATGTAAAGGGAAAGAAGTGTGCATAAGAAATATGTAAAGGGAAAGAAGTGTGCATAAGAAATATGTAAAGGGAAAGAAGTGTGCATAAGAAATATGTAAAGGGAAAGAAGTGTGCATAAGAAATATGTAAAGGGAAAGAAGTGTGCATAAGAAATATGTAAAGGGAAAGAAGTGTGCATAAGAAATATGTAAAGGGAAAGAAGTGTGCATAAGAAATATGTAAAGGGAAAGAAGTGTGCATAAGAAATATGTAAAGGGAAAGAAGTGTGCATAAGAAATATGTAAAGGGAAAGAAGTGTGCATAAGAAATATGTAAAGGGAAAGAAGTGTGCATAAGAAATATGTAAAGGGAAAGAAGTGTGCATAAGAAATATGTAAAGGGAAAGAAGTGTGCATAAGAAATATGTAAAGGGAAAGAAGTGTGCATAAGAAATATGTAAAGGGAAAGAAGTGTGCATAAGAAATATGTAAAGGGAAAGAAGTGTGCATAAGAAATATGTAAAGGGAAAGAAGTGTGCATAAGAAATATGTAAAGGGAAAGAAGTGTGCATAAGAAATATGTAAAGGGAAAGAAGTGTGCATAAGAAATATGTAAAGGGAAAGAAGTGTGCATAAGAAATATGTAAAGGGAAAGAAGTGTGCATAAGAAATATGTAAAGGGAAAGAAGTGTGCATAAGAAATATGTAAAGGGAAAGAAGTGTGCATAAGAAATATGTAAAGGGAAAGAAGTGTGCATAAGAAATATGTAAAGGGAAAGAAGTGTGCATAAGAAATATGTAAAGGGAAAGAAGTGTGCATAAGAAATATGTAAAGGGAAAGAAGTGTGCATAAGAAATATGTAAAGGGAAAGAAGTGTGCATAAGAAATATGTAAAGGGAAAGAAGTGTGCATAAGAAATATGTAAAGGGAAAGAAGTGTGCATAAGAAATATGTAAAGGGAAAGAAGTGTGCATAAGAAATATGTAAAGGGAAAGAAGTGTGCATAAGAAATATGTAAAGGGAAAGAAGTGTGCATAAGAAATATGTAAAGGGAAAGAAGTGTGCATAAGAAATATGTAAAGGGAAAGAAGTGTGCATAAGAAATATGTAAAGGGAAAGAAGTGTGCATAAGAAATATGTAAAGGGAAAGAAGTGTGCATAAGAAATATGTAAAGGGAAAGAAGTGTGCATAAGAAATATGTAAAGGGAAAGAAGTGTGCATAAGAAATATGTAAAGGGAAAGAAGTGTGCATAAGAAATATGTAAAGGGAAAGAAGTGTGCATAAGAAATATGTAAAGGGAAAGAAGTGTGCATAAGAAATATGTAAAGGGAAAGAAGTGTGCATAAGAAATATGTAAAGGGAAAGAAGTGTGCATAAGAAATATGTAAAGGGAAAGAAGTGTGCATAAGAAATATGTAAAGGGAAAGAAGTGTGCATAAGAAATATGTAAAGGGAAAGAAGTGTGCATAAGAAATATGTAAAGGGAAAGAAGTGGCATAAGAAATATGTAAAGGGAAAGAAGTGTGCATAAGAAATATGTAAAGGGAAAGAAGTGTGCATAAGAAATATGTAAAGGGAAAGAAGTGTGCATAAGAAATATGTAAAGGGAAAGAAGTGTGCATAAGAAATATGTAAAGGGAAAGAAGTGTGCATAAGAAATATGTAAAGGGAAAGAAGTGTGCATAAGAAATATGTAAAGGGAAAGAAGTGTGCATAAGAAATATGTAAAGGGAAAGAAGTGTGCATAAGAAATATGTAAAGGGAAAGAAGTGTGCATAAGAAATATGTAAAGGGAAAGAAGTGTGCATAAGAAATATGTAAAGGGAAAGAAGTGTGCATAAGAAATATGTAAAGGGAAAGAAGTGTGCATAAGAAATATGTAAAGGGAAAGAAGTGTGCATAAGAAATATGTAAAGGGAAAGAAGTGTGCATAAGAAATATGTAAAGGGAAAGAAGTGTGCATAAGAAATATGTAAAGGGAAAGAAGTGTGCATAAGAAATATGTAAAGGGAAAGAAGTGTGCATAAGAAATATGTAAAGGGAAAGAAGTGTGCATAAGAAATATGTAAAGGGAAAGAAGTGTGCATAAGAAATATGTAAAGGGAAAGAAGTGTGCATAAGAAATATGTAAAGGGAAAGAAGTGTGCATAAGAAATATGTAAAGGGAAAGAAGTGTGCATAAGAAATATGTAAAGGGAAAGAAGTGTGCATAAGAAATATGTAAAGGGAAAGAAGTGTGCATAAGAAATATGTAAAGGGAAAGAAGTGTGCATAAGAAATATGTAAAGGGAAAGAAGTGTGCATAAGAAATATGTAAAGGGAAAGAAGTGTGCATAAGAAATATGTAAAGGGAAAGAAGTGTGCATAAGAAATATGTAAAGGGAAAGAAGTGTGCATAAGAAATATGTAAAGGGAAAGAAGTGTGCATAAGAAATATGTAAAGGGAAAGAAGTGTGCATAAGAAATATGTAAAGGGAAAGAAGTGTGCATAAGAAATATGTAAAGGGAAAGAAGTGTGCATAAGAAATATGTAAAGGGAAAGAAGTGTGCATAAGAAATATGTAAAGGGAAAGAAGTGTGCATAAGAAATAAAGACATGATGTGGGAACAAGCCCTCGAGTAAATATGTAAAGGGAAAGAAGTGTGCATAAGAAATATGTAAAGGGAAAGAAGTGTGCATAAGAAATATGTAAAGGGAAAGAAGTGTGCATAAGAAATAAACACATGATGTGGGAACAAGCCCTCGAGTTAAATATGTAAGTGTGCATAAGAAATATGTAAAGGGAAAGAAGTGTGCATAAGAAATATGTAAAGGGAAAGAAGTGTGCATAAGAAATATGTAAAGGGAAAGAAGTGTGCATAAGAAATATGTAAAGGGAAAGAAGTGTGCATAAGAAATATGTAAAGGGAAAGAAGTGTGCATAAGAAATATGTAAAGGGAAAGAAGTGTGCATAAGAAATATGTAAAGGGAAAGAAGTGTGCATAAGAAATATGTAAAGGGAAAGAAGTGTGCATAAGAAATATGTAAAGGGAAAGAAGTGTGCATAAGAAATATGTAAAGGGAAAGAAGTGTGCATAAGAAATATGTAAAGGGAAAGAAGTGTGCATAAGAAATATGTAAAGGGAAAGAAGTGTGCATAAGAAATATGTAAAGGGAAAGAAGTGTGCATAAGAAATATGTAAAGGGAAAGAAGTGTGCATAAGAAATATGTAAAGGGAAAGAAGTGTGCATAAGAAATATGTAAAGGGAAAGAAGTGTGCATAAGAAATATGTAAAGGGAAAGAAGTGTGCATAAGAAATATGTAAAGGGAAAGAAGTGTGCATAAGAAATATGTAAAGGGAAAGAAGTGTGCATAAGAAATATGTAAAGGGAAAGAAGTGTGCATAAGAAATATGTAAAGGGAAAGAAGTGTGCATAAGAAATATGTAAAGGGAAAGAAGTGTGCATAAGAAATATGTAAAGGGAAAGAAGTGTGCATAAGAAATATGTAAAGGGAAAGAAGTGTGCATAAGAAATATGTAAAGGGAAAGAAGTGTGCATAAGAAATATGTAAAGGGAAAGAAGTGTGCATAAGAAATATGTAAAGGGAAAGAAGTGTGCATAAGAAATATGTAAAGGGAAAGAAGTGTGCATAAGAAATATGTAAAGGGAAAGAAGTGTGCATAAGAAATATGTAAAGGGAAAGAAGTGTGCATAAGAAATATGTAAAGGGAAAGAAGTGTGCATAAGAAATATGTAAAGGGAAAGAAGTGTGCATAAGAAATATGTAAAGGGAAAGAAGTGTGCATAAGAAATATGTAAAGGGAAAGAAGTGTGCATAAGAAATATGTAAAGGGAAAGAAGTGTGCATAAGAAATATGTAAAGGGAAAGAAGTGTGCATAAGAAATATGTAAAGGGAAAGAAGTGTGCATAAGAAATATGTAAAGGGAAAGAAGTGTGCATAAGAAATATGTAAAGGGAAAGAAGTGTGCATAAGAAATATGTAAAGGGAAAGAAGTGTGCATAAGAAATATGTAAAGGGAAAGAAGTGTGCATAAGAAATATGTAAAGGGAAAGAAGTGTGCATAAGAAATATGTAAAGGGAAAGAAGTGTGCATAAGAAATATGTAAAGGGAAAGAAGTGTGCATAAGAAATATGTAAAGGGAAAGAAGTGTGCATAAGAAATATGTAAAGGGAAAGAAGTGTGCATAAGAAATATGTAAAGGGAAAGAAGTGTGCATAAGAAATATGTAAAGGGAAAGAAGTGTGCATAAGAAATATGTAAAGGGAAAGAAGTGTGCATAAGAAATATGTAAAGGGAAAGAAGTGTGCATAAGAAATATGTAAAGGGAAAGAAGTGTGCATAAGAAATATGTAAAGGGAAAGAAGTGTGCATAAGAAATATGTAAAGGGAAAGAAGTGTGCATAAGAAATATGTAAAG
Source organism: Crossaster papposus (assembly GCA_037893245.1). Lineage (NCBI taxonomy): Eukaryota > Metazoa > Echinodermata > Asteroidea > Velatida > Solasteridae > Crossaster > Crossaster papposus. The sequence goes on along the minus strand of JBAIAA010000369.1, from coordinate 39,879 downwards.
GGAAAGAAGTGTGCATAAGAAATATGTAAAGGGAAAGAAGTGTGCATAAGAAATATGTAAAGGGAAAGAAGTGTGCATAAGAAATATGTAAAGGGAAAGAAGTGTGCATAAGAAATATGTAAAGGGAAAGAAGTGTGCATAAGAAATATGTAAAGGGAAAGAAGTGTGCATAAGAAATATGTAAAGGGAAAGAAGTGTGCATAAGAAATATGTAAAGGGAAAGAAGTGTGCATAAGAAATATGTAAAGGGAAAGAAGTGTGCATAAGAAATATGTAAAGGGAAAGAAGTGTGCATAAGAAATATGTAAAGGGAAAGAAGTGTGCATAAGAAATATGTAAAGGGAAAGAAGTGTGCATAAGAAATATGTAAAGGGAAAGAAGTGTGCATAAGAAATATGTAAAGGGAAAGAAGTGTGCATAAGAAATATGTAAAGGGAAAGAAGTGTGCATAAGAAATATGTAAAGGGAAAGAAGTGTGCATAAGAAATATGTAAAGGGAAAGAAGTGTGCATAAGAAATATGTAAAGGGAAAGAAGTGTGCATAAGAAATATGTAAAGGGAAAGAAGTGTGCATAAGAAATATGTAAAGGGAAAGAAGTGTGCATAAGAAATATGTAAAGGGAAAGAAGTGTGCATAAGAAATATGTAAAGGGAAAGAAGTGTGCATAAGAAATATGTAAAGGGAAAGAAGTGTGCATAAGAAATATGTAAAGGGAAAGAAGTGTGCATAAGAAATATGTAAAGGGAAAGAAGTGTGCATAAGAAATATGTAAAGGGAAAGAAGTGTGCATAAGAAATATGTAAAGGGAAAGAAGTGTGCATAAGAAATATGTAAAGGGAAAGAAGTGTGCATAAGAAATATGTAAAGGGAAAGAAGTGTGCATAAGAAATATGTAAAGGGAAAGAAGTGTGCATAAGAAATATGTAAAGGGAAAGAAGTGTGCATAAGAAATATGTAAAGGGAAAGAAGTGTGCATAAGAAATATGTAAAGGGAAAGAAGTGTGCATAAGAAATATGTAAAGGGAAAGAAGTGTGCATAAGAAATATGTAAAGGGAAAGAAGTGTGCATAAGAAATATGTAAAGGGAAAGAAGTGTGCATAAGAAATATGTAAAGGGAAAGAAGTGTGCATAAGAAATATGTAAAGGGAAAGAAGTGTGCATAAGAAATATGTAAAGGGAAAGAAGTGTGCATAAGAAATATGTAAAGGGAAAGAAGTGTGCATAAGAAATATGTAAAGGGAAAGAAGTGTGCATAAGAAATATGTAAAGGGAAAGAAGTGTGCATAAGAAATATGTAAAGGGAAAGAAGTGTGCATAAGAAATATGTAAAGGGAAAGAAGTGTGCATAAGAAATATGTAAAGGGAAAGAAGTGTGCATAAGAAATATGTAAAGGGAAAGAAGTGTGCATAAGAAATATGTAAAGGGAAAGAAGTGTGCATAAGAAATATGTAAAGGGAAAGAAGTGTGCATAAGAAATATGTAAAGGGAAAGAAGTGTGCATAAGAAATATGTAAAGGGAAAGAAGTGTGCATAAGAAATATGTAAAGGGAAAGAAGTGTGCATAAGAAATATGTAAAGGGAAAGAAGTGTGCATAAGAAATATGTAAAGGGAAAGAAGTGTGCATAAGAAATATGTAAAGGGAAAGAAGTGTGCATAAGAAATATGTAAAGGGAAAGAAGTGTGCATAAGAAATATGTAAAGGGAAAGAAGTGTGCATAAGAAATATGTAAAGGGAAAGAAGTGTGCATAAGAAATATGTAAAGGGAAAGAAGTGTGCATAAGAAATATGTAAAGGGAAAGAAGTGTGCATAAGAAATATGTAAAGGGAAAGAAGTGTGCATAAGAAATATGTAAAGGGAAAGAAGTGTGCATAAGAAATATGTAAAGGGAAAGAAGTGTGCATAAGAAATATGTAAAGGGAAAGAAGTGTGCATAAGAAATATGTAAAGGGAAAGAAGTGTGCATAAGAAATATGTAAAGGGAAAGAAGTGTGCATAAGAAATATGTAAAGGGAAAGAAGTGTGCATAAGAAATATGTAAAGGGAAAGAAGTGTGCATAAGAAATATGTAAAGGGAAAGAAGTGTGCATAAGAAATATGTAAAGGGAAAGAAGTGTGCATAAGAAATATGTAAAGGGAAAGAAGTGTGCATAAGAAATATGTAAAGGGAAAGAAGTGTGCATAAGAAATATGTAAAGGGAAAGAAGTGTGCATAAGAAATATGTAAAGGGAAAGAAGTGTGCATAAGAAATATGTAAAGGGAAAGAAGTGTGCATAAGAAATATGTAAAGGGAAAGAAGTGTGCATAAGAAATATGTAAAGGGAAAGAAGTGTGCATAAGAAATATGTAAAGGGAAAGAAGTGTGCATAAGAAATATGTAAAGGGAAAGAAGTGTGCATAAGAAATATGTAAAGGGAAAGAAGTGTGCATAAGAAATATGTAAAGGGAAAGAAGTGTGCATAAGAAATATGTAAAGGGAAAGAAGTGTGCATAAGAAATATGTAAAGGGAAAGAAGTGTGCATAAGAAATATGTAAAGGGAAAGAAGTGTGCATAAGAAATATGTAAAGGGAAAGAAGTGTGCATAAGAAATATGTAAAGGGAAAGAAGTGTGCATAAGAAATATGTAAAGGGAAAGAAGTGTGCATAAGAAATATGTAAAGGGAAAGAAGTGTGCATAAGAAATATGTAAAGGGAAAGAAGTGTGCATAAGAAATATGTAAAGGGAAAGAAGTGTGCATAAGAAATATGTAAAGGGAAAGAAGTGTGCATAAGAAATATGTAAAGGGAAAGAAGTGTGCATAAGAAATATGTAAAGGGAAAGAAGTGTGCATAAGAAATATGTAAAGGGAAAGAAGTGTGCATAAGAAATATGTAAAGGGAAAGAAGTGTGCATAAGAAATATGTAAAGGGAAAGAAGTGTGCATAAGAAATATGTAAAGGGAAAGAAGTGTGCATAAGAAATATGTAAAGGGAAAGAAGTGTGCATAAGAAATATGTAAAGGGAAAGAAGTGTGCATAAGAAATATGTAAAGGGAAAGAAGTGTGCATAAGAAATATGTAAAGGGAAAGAAGTGTGCATAAGAAATATGTAAAGGGAAAGAAGTGTGCATAAGAAATATGTAAAGGGAAAGAAGTGTGCATAAGAAATATGTAAAGGGAAAGAAGTGTGCATAAGAAATATGTAAAGGGAAAGAAGTGTGCATAAGAAATATGTAAAGGGAAAGAAGTGTGCATAAGAAATATGTAAAGGGAAAGAAGTGTGCATAAGAAATATGTAAAGGGAAAGAAGTGTGCATAAGAAATATGTAAAGGGAAAGAAGTGTGCATAAGAAATATGTAAAGGGAAAGAAGTGTGCATAAGAAATATGTAAAGGGAAAGAAGTGTGCATAAGAAATATGTAAAGGGAAAGAAGTGTGCATAAGAAATATGTAAAGGGAAAGAAGTGTGCATAAGAAATATGTAAAGGGAAAGAAGTGTGCATAAGAAATATGTAAAGGGAAAGAAGTGTGCATAAGAAATATGTAAAGGGAAAGAAGTGTGCATAAGAAATATGTAAAGGGAAAGAAGTGTGCATAAGAAATATGTAAAGGGAAAGAAGTGTGCATAAGAAATATGTAAAGGGAAAGAAGTGTGCATAAGAAATATGTAAAGGGAAAGAAGTGTGCATAAGAAATATGTAAAGGGAAAGAAGTGTGCATAAGAAATATGTAAAGGGAAAGAAGTGTGCATAAGAAATATGTAAAGGGAAAGAAGTGTGCATAAGAAATATGTAAAGGGAAAGAAGTGTGCATAAGAAATATGTAAAGGGAAAGAAGTGTGCATAAGAAATATGTAAAGGGAAAGAAGTGTGCATAAGAAATATGTAAAGGGAAAGAAGTGTGCATAAGAAATATGTAAAGGGAAAGAAGTGTGCATAAGAAATATGTAAAGGGAAAGAAGTGTGCATAAGAAATATGTAAAGGGAAAGAAGTGTGCATAAGAAATATGTAAAGGGAAAGAAGTGTGCATAAGAAATATGTAAAGGGAAAGAAGTGTGCATAAGAAATATGTAAAGGGAAAGAAGTGTGCATAAGAAATATGTAAAGGGAAAGAAGTGTGCATAAGAAATATGTAAAGGGAAAGAAGTGTGCATAAGAAATATGTAAAGGGAAAGAAGTGTGCATAAGAAATATGTAAAGGGAAAGAAGTGTGCATAAGAAATATGTAAAGGGAAAGATGCATAAGAAATATGTAAAGGGAAAGAAGTGTGCATAAGAAATATGTAAAGGGAAAGAAGTGTGCATAAGAAATATGTAAAGGGAAAGAAGTGTGCATAAGAAATATGTAAAGGGAAAGAAGTGTGCATAAGAAATATGTAAAGGGAAAGAAGTGTGCATAAGAAATATGTAAAGGGAAAGAAGTGTGCATAAGAAATATGTAAAGGGAAAGAAGTGTGCATAAGAAATATGTAAAGGGAAAGAAGTGTGCATAAGAAATATGTAAAGGGAAAGAAGTGTGCATAAGAAATATGTAAAGGGAAAGAAGTGTGCATAAGAAATATGTAAAGGGAAAGAAGTGTGCATAAGAAATATGTAAAGGGAAAGAAGTGTGCATAAGAAATATGTAAAGGGAAAGAAGTGTGCATAAGAAATATGTAAAGGGAAAGAAGTGTGCATAAGAAATATGTAAAGGGAAAGAAGTGTGCATAAGAAATATGTAAAGGGAAAGAAGTGTGCATAAGAAATATGTAAAGGGAAAGAAGTGTGCATAAGAAATATGTAAAGGGAAAGAAGTGTGCATAAGAAATATGTAAAGGGAAAGAAGTGTGCATAAGAAATATGTAAAGGGAAAGAAGTGTGCATAAGAAATATGTAAAGGGAAAGAAGTGTGCATAAGAAATATGTAAAGGGAAAGAAGTGTGCATAAGAAATATGTAAAGGGAAAGAAGTGTGCATAAGAAATATGTAAAGGGAAAGAAGTGTGCATAAGAAATATGTAAAGGGAAAGAAGTGTGCATAAGAAATATGTAAAGGGAAAGAAGTGTGCATAAGAAATATGTAAAGGGAAAGAAGTGTGCATAAGAAATATGTAAAGGGAAAGAAGTGTGCATAAGAAATATGTAAAGGGAAAGAAGTGTGCATAAGAAATATGTAAAGGGAAAGAAGTGTGCATAAGAAATATGTAAAGGGAAAGAAGTGTGCATAAGAAATATGTAAAGGGAAAGAAGTGTGCATAAGAAATATGTAAAGGGAAAGAAGTGTGCATAAGAAATATGTAAAGGGAAAGAAGTGTGCATAAGAAATATGTAAAGGGAAAGAAGTGTGCATAAGAAATATGTAAAGGGAAAGAAGTGTGCATAAGAAATATGTAAAGGGAAAGAAGTGTGCATAAGAAATATGTAAAGGGAAAGAAGTGTGCATAAGAAATATGTAAAGGGAAAGAAGTGTGCATAAGAAATATGTAAAGGGAAAGAAGTGTGCATAAGAAATATGTAAAGGGAAAGAAGTGTGCATAAGAAATATGTAAAGGGAAAGAAGTGTGCATAAGAAATATGTAAAGGGAAAGAAGTGTGCATAAGAAATATGTAAAGGGAAAGAAGTGTGCATAAGAAATATGTAAAGGGAAAGAAGTGTGCATAAGAAATATGTAAAGGGAAAGAAGTGTGCATAAGAAATATGTAAAGGGAAAGAAGTGTGCATAAGAAATATGTAAAGGGAAAGAAGTGTGCATAAGAAATATGTAAAGGGAAAGAAGTGTGCATAAGAAATATGTAAAGGGAAAGAAGTGTGCATAAGAAATATGTAAAGGGAAAGAAGTGTGCATAAGAAATATGTAAAGGGAAAGAAGTGTGCATAAGAAATATGTAAAGGGAAAGAAGTGTGCATAAGAAATATGTAAAGGGAAAGAAGTGTGCATAAGAAATATGTAAAGGGAAAGAAGTGTGCATAAGAAATATGTAAAGGGAAAGAAGTGTGCATAAGAAATATGTAAAGGGAAAGAAGTGTGCATAAGAAATATGTAAAGGGAAAGAAGTGTGCATAAGAAATATGTAAAGGGAAAGAAGTGTGCATAAGAAATATGTAAAGGGAAAGAAGTGTGCATAAGAAATATGTAAAGGGAAAGAAGTGTGCATAAGAAATATGTAAAGGGAAAGAAGTGTGCATAAGAAATATGTAAAGGGAAAGAAGTGTGCATAAGAAATATGTAAAGGGAAAGAAGTGTGCATAAGAAATATGTAAAGGGAAAGAAGTGTGCATAAGAAATATGTAAAGGGAAAGAAGTGTGCATAAGAAATATGTAAAGGGAAAGAAGTGTGCATAAGAAATATGTAAAGGGAAAGAAGTGTGCATAAGAAATATGTAAAGGGAAAGAAGTGTGCATAAGAAATATGTAAAGGGAAAGAAGTGTGCATAAGAAATATGTAAAGGGAAAGAAGTGTGCATAAGAAATATGTAAAGGGAAAGAAGTGTGCATAAGAAATATGTAAAGGGAAAGAAGTGTGCATAAGAAATATGTAAAGGGAAAGAAGTGTGCATAAGAAATATGTAAAGGGAAAGAAGTGTGCATAAGAAATATGTAAAGGGAAAGAAGTGTGCATAAGAAATATGTAAAGGGAAAGAAGTGTGCATAAGAAATATGTAAAGGGAAAGAAGTGTGCATAAGAAATATGTAAAGGGAAAGAAGTGTGCATAAGAAATATGTAAAGGGAAAGAAGTGTGCATAAGAAATATGTAAAGGGAAAGAAGTGTGCATAAGAAATATGTAAAGGGAAAGAAGTGTGCATAAGAAATATGTAAAGGGAAAGAAGTGTGCATAAGAAATATGTAAAGGGAAAGAAGTGTGCATAAGAAATATGTAAAGGGAAAGAAGTGTGCATAAGAAATATGTAAAGGGAAAGAAGTGTGCTGCATAAGAAATATGTAAAGGGAAAGAAGTGTGCATAAGAAATATGTAAAGGGAAAGAAGTGTGCATAAGAAATATGTAAAGGGAAAGAAGTGTGCATAAGAAATATGTAAAGGGAAAGAAGTGTGCATAAGAAATATGTAAAGGGAAAGAAGTGTGCATAAGAAATATGTAAAGGGAAAGAAGTGTGCATAAGAAATATGTAAAGGGAAAGAAGTGTGCATAAGAAATATGTAAAGGGAAAGAAGTGTGCATAAGAAATATGTAAAGGGAAAGAAGTGTGCATAAGAAATATGTAAAGGGAAAGAAGTGTGCGCATAAGAAATATGTAAAGGGAAAGAAGTGTGCATAAGAAATATGTAAAGGGAAAGAAGTGTGCATAAGAAATATGTAAAGGGAAAGAAGTGTGCATAAGAAATATGTAAAGGGAAAGAAGTGTGCATAAGAAATATGTAAAGGGAAAGAAGTGTGCATAAGAAATATGTAAAGGGAAAGAAGTGTGCATAAGAAATATGTAAAGGGAAAGAAGTGTGCATAAGAAATATGTAAAGGGAAAGAAGTGTGCATAAGAAATATGTAAAGGGAAAGAAGTGTGCATAAGAAATATGTAAAGGGAAAGAAGTGTGCATAAGAAATATGTAAAGGGAAAGAAGTGTGCATAAGAAATATGTAAAGGGAAAGAAGTGTGCATAAGAAATATGTAAAGGGAAAGAAGTGTGCATAAGAAATATGTAAAGGGAAAGAAGTGTGCATAAGAAATATGTAAAGGGAAAGAAGTGTGCATAAGAAATATGTAAAGGGAAAGAAGTGTGCATAAGAAATATGTAAAGGGAAAGAAGTGTGCATAAGAAATATGTAAAGGGAAAGAAGTGTGCATAAGAAATATGTAAAGGGAAAGAAGTGTGCATAAGAAATATGTAAAGGGAAAGAAGTGTGCATAAGAAATATGTAAAGGGAAAGAAGTGTGCATAAGAAATATGTAAAGGGAAAGAAGTGTGCATAAGAAATATGTAAAGGGAAAGAAGTGTGCATAAGAAATATGTAAAGGGAAAGAAGTGTGCATAAGAAATATGTAAAGGGAAAGAAGTGTGCATAAGAAATATGTAAAGGGAAAGAAGTGTGCATAAGAAATATGTAAAGGGAAAGAAGTGTGCATAAGAAATATGTAAAGGGAAAGAAGTGTGCATAAGAAATATGTAAAGGGAAAGAAGTGTGCATAAGAAATATGTAAAGGGAAAGAAGTGTGCATAAGAAATATGTAAAGGGAAAGAAGTGTGCATAAGAAATATGTAAAGGGAAAGAAGTGTGCATAAGAAATATGTAAAGGGAAAGAAGTGTGCATAAGAAATATGTAAAGGGAAAGAAGTGTGCATAAGAAATATGTAAAGGGAAAGAAGTGTGCATAAGAAATATGTAAAGGGAAAGAAGTGTGCATAAGAAATATGTAAAGGGAAAGAAGTGTGCATAAGAAATATGTAAAGGGAAAGAAGTGTGCATAAGAAATATGTAAAGGGAAAGAAGTGTGCATAAGAAATATGTAAAGGGAAAGAAGTGTGCATAAGAAATATGTAAAGGGAAAGAAGTGTGCATAAGAAATATGTAAAGGGAAAGAAGTGTGCATAAGAAATATGTAAAGGGAAAGAAGTGTGCATAAGAAATATGTAAAGGGAAAGAAGTGTGCATAAGAAATATGTAAAGGGAAAGAAGTGTGCATAAGAAATATGTAAAGGGAAAGAAGTGTGCATAAGAAATATGTAAAGGGAAAGAAGTGTGCATAAGAAATATGTAAAGGGAAAGAAGTGTGCATAAGAAATATGTAAAGGGAAAGAAGTGTGCATAAGAAATATGTAAAGGGAAAGAAGTGTGCATAAGAAATATGTAAAGGGAAAGAAGTGTGCATAAGAAATATGTAAAGGGAAAGAAGTGTGCATAAGAAATATGTAAAGGGAAAGAAGTGTGCATAAGAAATATGTAAAGGGAAAGAAGTGTGCATAAGAAATATGTAAAGGGAAAGAAGTGTGCATAAGAAATATGTAAAGGGAAAGAAGTGTGCATAAGAAATATGTAAAGGGAAAGAAGTGTGCATAAGAAATATGTAAAGGGAAAGAAGTGTGCATAAGAAATATGTAAAGGGAAAGAAGTGTGCATAAGAAATATGTAAAGGGAAAGAAGTGTGCATAAGAAATATGTAAAGGGAAAGAAGTGTGCATAAGAAATATGTAAAGGGAAAGAAGTGTGCATAAGAAATATGTAAAGGGAAAGAAGTGTGCATAAGAAATATGTAAAGGGAAAGAAGTGTGCATAAGAAATATGTAAAGGGAAAGAAGTGTGCATAAGAAATATGTAAAGGGAAAGAAGTGTGCATAAGAAATATGTAAAGGGAAAGAAGTGTGCATAAGAAATATGTAAAGGGAAAGAAGTGTGCATAAGAAATATGTAAAGGGAAAGAAGTGTGCATAAGAAATATGTAAAGGGAAAGAAGTGTGCATAAGAAATATGTAAAGGGAAAGAAGTGTGCATAAGAAATATGTAAAGGGAAAGAAGTGTGCATAAGAAATATGTAAAGGGAAAGAAGTGTGCATAAGAAATATGTAAAGGGAAAGAAGTGTGCATAAGAAATATGTAAAGGGAAAGAAGTGTGCATAAGAAATATGTAAAGGGAAAGAAGTGTGCATAAGAAATATGTAAAGGGAAAGAAGTGTGCATAAGAAATATGTAAAGGGAAAGAAGTGTGCATAAGAAATATGTAAAGGGAAAGAAGTGTGCATAAGAAATATGTAAAGGGAAAGAAGTGTGCATAAGAAATATGTAAAGGGAAAGAAGTGTGCATAAGAAATATGTAAAGGGAAAGAAGTGTGCATAAGAAATATGTAAAGGGAAAGAAGTGTGCATAAGAAATATGTAAAGGGAAAGAAGTGTGCATAAGAAATATGTAAAGGGAAAGAAGTGTGCATAAGAAATATGTAAAGGGAAAGAAGTGTGCATAAGAAATATGTAAAGGGAAAGAAGTGTGCATAAGAAATATGTAAAGGGAAAGAAGTGTGCATAAGAAATATGTAAAGGGAAAGAAGTGTGCATAAGAAATATGTAAAGGGAAAGAAGTGTGCATAAGAAATATGTAAAGGGAAAGAAGTGTGCATAAGAAATATGTAAAGGGAAAGAAGTGTGCATAAGAAATATGTAAAGGGAAAGAAGTGTGCATAAGAAATATGTAAAGGGAAAGAAGTGTGCATAAGAAATATGTAAAGGGAAAGAAGTGTGCATAAGAAATATGTAAAGGGAAAGAAGTGTGCATAAGAAATATGTAAAGGGAAAGAAGTGTGCATAAGAAATATGTAAAGGGAAAGAAGTGTGCATAAGAAATATGTAAAGGGAAAGAAGTGTGCATAAGAAATATGTAAAGGGAAAGAAGTGTGCATAAGAAATATGTAAAGGGAAAGAAGTGTGCATAAGAAATATGTAAAGGGAAAGAAGTGTGCATAAGAAATATGTAAAGGGAAAGAAGTGTGCATAAGAAATATGTAAAGGGAAAGAAGTGTGCATAAGAAATATGTAAAGGGAAAGAAGTGTGCATAAGAAATATGTAAAGGGAAAGAAGTGTGCATAAGAAATATGTAAAGGGAAAGAAGTGTGCATAAGAAATATGTAAAGGGAAAGAAGTGTGCATAAGAAATATGTAAAGGGAAAGAAGTGTGCATAAGAAATATGTAAAGGGAAAGAAGTGTGCATAAGAAATATGTAAAGGGAAAGAAGTGTGCATAAGAAATATGTAAAGGGAAAGAAGTGTGCATAAGAAATATGTAAAGGGAAAGAAGTGTGCATAAGAAATATGTAAAGGGAAAGAAGTGTGCATAAGAAATATGTAAAGGGAAAGAAGTGTGCATAAGAAATATGTAAAGGGAAAGAAGTGTGCATAAGAAATATGTAAAGGGAAAGAAGTGTGCATAAGAAATATGTAAAGGGAAAGAAGTGTGCATAAGAAATATGTAAAGGGAAAGAAGTGTGCATAAGAAATATGTAAAGGGAAAGAAGTGTGCATAAGAAATATGTAAAGGGAAAGAAGTGTGCATAAGAAATATGTAAAGGGAAAGAAGTGTGCATAAGAAATATGTAAAGGGAAAGAAGTGTGCATAAGAAATATGTAAAGGGAAAGAAGTGTGCATAAGAAATATGTAAAGGGAAAGAAGTGTGCATAAGAAATATGTAAAGGGAAAGAAGTGTGCATAAGAAATATGTAAAGGGAAAGAAGTGTGCATAAGAAATATGTAAAGGGAAAGAAGTGTGCATAAGAAATATGTAAAGGGAAAGAAGTGTGCATAAGAAATATGTAAAGGGAAAGAAGTGTGCATAAGAAATATGTAAAGGGAAAGAAGTGTAAATATGTAAAGGGAAAGAAGTGTGCATAAGAAATATGTAAAGGGAAAGAAGTGTGCATAAGAAATATGTAAAGGGAAAGAAGTGTGCATAAGAAATATGTAAAGGGAAAGAAGTGTGCATAAGAAATATGTAAAGGGAAAGAAGTGTGCATAAGAAATATGTAAAGGGAAAGAAGTGTGCATAAGAAATATGTAAAGGGAAAGAAGTGTGCATAAGAAATATGTAAAGGGAAAGAAGTGTGCATAAGAAATATGTAAAGGGAAAGAAGTGTGCATAAGAAATATGTAAAGGGAAAGAAGTGTGCATAAGAAATATGTAAAGGGAAAGAAGTGTGCATAAGAAATATGTAAAGGGAAAGAAGTGTGCATAAGAAATATGTAAAGGGAAAGAAGTGTGCATAAGAAATATGTAAAGGGAAAGAAGTGTGCATAAGAAATATGTAAAGGGAAAGAAGTGTGCATAAGAAATATGTAAAGGGAAAGAAGTGTGCATAAGAAATATGTAAAGGGAAAGAAGTGTGCATAAGAAATATGTAAAGGGAAAGAAGTGTGCATAAGAAATATGTAAAGGGAAAGAAGTGTGCATAAGAAATATGTAAAGGGAAAGAAGTGTGCATAAGAAATATGTAAAGGGAAAGAAGTGTGCATAAGAAATATGTAAAGGGAAAGAAGTGTGCATAAGAAATATGTAAAGGGAAAGAAGTGTGCATAAGAAATATGTAAAGGGAAAGAAGTGTGCATAAGAAATATGTAAAGGGAAAGAAGTGTGCATAAGAAATATGTAAAGGGAAAGAAGTGTGCATAAGAAATATGTAAAGGGAAAGAAGTGTGCATAAGAAATATGTAAAGGGACAGAAGTGTGCATAAGAAATATGTAAAGGGAAAGAAGTGTGCATAAGAAATATGTAAAGGGAAAGAAGTGTGCATAAGAAATATGTAAAGGGAAAGAAGTGTGCATAAGAAATAAACACATGATGTCGGGACAAGCCCTCGAGTTAAATATGTAAAGGGAAAGAAGTGTGCATAAGAAATATGTAAAGGGAAAGAAGTGTGCATAAGAAATATGTAAAGGGAAAGAAGTGTGCATAAGAAATATGTAAAGGGAAAGAAGTGTGCATAAGAAATATGTAAAGGGAAAGAAGTGTGCATAAGAAATAAACACATGATGTCGGGACAAGCCCTCGAGTTAAATATGTAAAGGGAAAGAAGTGTGCATAAGAAATATGTAAAGGGAAAGAAGTGTGCATAAGAAATATGTAAAGGGAAAGAAGTGTGCATAAGAAATATGTAAAGGGAAAGAAGTGTGCATAAGAAATATGTAAAGGGAAAGAAGTGTGCATAAGAAATAAACACATGATGTCGGGACAAGCCCTCGAGTTAAATATGTAAAGGGAAAGAAGTGTGCATAAGAAATATGTAAAGGGAAAGAAGTGTGCATAAGAAATATGTAAAGGGAAAGAAGTGTGCATAAGAAATATGTAAAGGGAAAGAAGTGTGCATAAGAAATATGTAAAGGGAAAGAAGTGTGCATAAGAAATAAACACATGATGTCGGGACAAGCCCTCGAGTTAAATATGTAAAGGGAAAGAAGTGTGCATAAGAAATATGTAAAGGGAAAGAAGTGTGCGTAAGAAATATGTAAAGGGAAAGAAGTGTGCATAAGAAATATGTAAAGGGAAAGAAGTGTGCATAAGAAATATGTAAAGGGAAAGAAGTGTGCATAAGAAATATGTAAAGGGAAAGAAGTGTGCATAAGAAATATGTAAAGGGAAAGAAGTGTGCATAAGAAATATGTAAAGGGAAATAAGTGTGCATAAGAAATATGTAAAGGGAAAGAAGTGTGCATAAGAAATATGTAAAGGGAAAGAAGTGTGCATAAGAAATATGTAAAGGGAAAGAAGTGTGCATAAGAAATATGTAAAGGGAAAGAAGTGTGCATAAGAAATATGTAAAGGGAAAGAAGTGTGCATAAGAAATATGTAAAGGGAAAGAAGTGTGCATAAGAAATATGTAAAGGGAAAGAAGTGTGCATAAGAAATATGTAAAGGGAAAGAAGTGTGCATAAGAAATATGTAAAGGGAAAGAAGTGTGCATAAGAAATATGTAAAGGGAAAGAAGTGTGCATAAGAAATATGTAAAGGGAAAGAAGTGTGCATAAGAAATATGTAAAGGGAAAGAAGTGTGCATAAGAAATATGTAAAGGGAAAGAAGTGTGCATAAGAAATATGTAAAGGGAAAGAAGTGTGCATAAGAAATATGTAAAGGGAAAGAAGTGTGCATAAGAAATATGTAAAGGGAAAGAAGTGTGCATACGAAATATGTAAAGGGAAAGAAGTGTGCATAAGAAATATGTAAAGGGAAAGAAGTGTGCATAAGAAATATGTAAAGGGAAAGAAGTGTGCATAAGAAATATGTAAAGGGAAAGAAGTGTGCATAAGAAATATGTAAAGGGAAAGAAGTGTGCATAAGAAATAAACACATGATGTCGGGACAAGCCCTCGAGTTAAATATGTAAAGGGAAAGAAGTGTGCATAAGAAATAATAAAGGGAAAGAAGTGTGCATAAGAAATATGTAAAGGGAAAGAAGTGTGCATAAGAAATATGTAAAGGGAAAGAAGTGTGCATAAGAAATATGTAAAGGGAAAGAAGTGTGCATAAGAAATAAACACATGATGTCGGGACAAGCCCTCGAGTTAAATATGTAAAGGGAAAGAAGTGTGCATAAGAAATAATAAAGGGAAAGAAGTGTGCATAAGAAATATGTAAAGGGAAAGAAGTTTTCATAAGAAATATGTAAAGGGAAAGAAGTGTGCATAAGAAATATGTAAAGGGAAAGAAGTGTGCATAAGAAATAAACACATGATGTCGGGACAAGCCCTCGAGTTAAATATGTAAAGGGAAAGAAGTGTGCATAAGAAATATGTAAAGGGAAAGAAGTGTGCATAAGAAATATGTAAAGGGAAAGAAGTGTGCATAAGAAATATGTAAAGGGAAAGAAGTGTGCATAAGAAATATGTAAAGGGAAAGAAGTGTGCCTAAGAAATATGTAAAGGGAAAGAAGTGTGCATAAGAAATATGTAAAGGGAAAGAAGTGTGCATAAGAAATATGTAAAGGGAAAGAAGTGTGCATAAGAAATATGTAAAGGGAAAGAAGTGTGCATAAGAAATATGTAAAGGGAAAGAAGTGTGCATAAGAAATATGTAAAGGGAAAGAAGTGTGCATAATAAATATGTAAAGGGAAAGAAGTGTGCATAAGAAATAAACACATGATGTGGGAACAAGCCCTCGAGTTAAATATGTAAAGGGAAAGAAGTGTTCATAAGAAATATGTAAAGGGAAAGAAGTGTGCATAAGAAATATGTAAAGGGAAAGAAGTGTGCATAAGAAATATGTAAAGGGAAAGAAGTGTGCATAAGAAATATGTAAAGGGAAGGAAGTGTGCATAAGAAATATGTAAAGGGAAAGAAGTGTGCATAAGAAATAAACACATGGTGTGGGAACAAGCCCTCGAGTTAAATATGTAAAGGGAAAGAAGTGTGCATAAGAAATATGTAAAGGGAAAGAAGTGTGCATAAGAAATATGTAAAGGGAAAGAAGTGTGCATAAGAAATATGTAAAGGGAAAGAAGTGTGCATACGAAATATGTAAAGGGAAAGAAGTGTGCATAAGAAATATGTAAAGGGAAAGAAGTGTGCATAAGAAATATGTAAAGGGAAAGAAGTGTGCATAAGAAATATGTAAAGGGAAAGAAGTGTGCATAAGAAATAAACACATGATGTCGGGACAAGCCCTCGAGTTAAATATGTAAAGGGAAAGAAGTGTGCATAAGAAATATGTAAAGGGAAAGAAGTGTGCATAAGAAATATGTAAAGGGAAAGAAGTGTGCATAAGAAATATGTAAAGGGAAAGAAGTGTGCATAAGAAATATGTAAAGGGAAAGAAGTGTGCATAAGAAATAAACACATGATGTCGGGACAAGCCCTCGAGTTAAATATGTAAAGGGAAAGAAGTGTGCATAAGAAATATGTAAAGGGAAAGAAGTGTGCATAAGAAATATGTAAAGGGAAAGAAGTGTGCATAAGAAATATGTAAAGGGAAAGAAGTGTGCATAAGAAATATGTAAAGGGAAAGAAGTGTGCATAAGAAATATGTAAAGGGAAAGAAGTGTGCATAAGAAATAAACACATGATGTCGGGACAAGCCCTCGAGTTAAATATGTAAAGGGAAAGAAGTGTGCATAAGAAATATGTAAAGGGAAAGAAGTGTGCATAAGAAATATGTAAAGGGAAAGAAGTGTGCATAAGAAATATGTAAAGGGAAAGAAGTGTGCATAAGAAATATGTAAAGGGAAAGAAGTGTGCATAAGAAATAAACACATGATGTCGGGACAAGCCCTCGAGTTAAATATGTAAAGGGAAAGAAGTGTGCATAAGAAATATGTAAAGGGAAAGAAGTGTGCGTAAGAAATATGTAAAGGGAAAGAAGTGTGCATAAGAAATATGTAAAGGGAAAGAAGTGTGCATAAGAAATATGTAAAGGGAAAGAAGTGTGCATAAGAAATATGTAAAGGGAAAGAAGTGTGCATAAGAAATATGTAAAGGGAAAGAAGTGTGCATAAGAAATATGTAAAGGGAAATAAGTGTGCATAAGAAATATGTAAAGGGAAAGAAGTGTGCATAAGAAATATGTAAAGGGAAAGAAGTGTGCATAAGAAATATGTAAAGGGAAAGAAGTGTGCATAAGAAATATGTAAAGGGAAAGAAGTGTGCATAAGAAATATGTAAAGGGAAAGAAGTGTGCATAAGAAATATGTAAAGGGAAAGAAGTGTGCATAAGAAATATGTAAAGGGAAAGAAGTGTGCATAAGAAATATGTAAAGGGAAAGAAGTGTGCATAAGAAATATGTAAAGGGAAAGAAGTGTGCATAAGAAATATGTAAAGGGAAAGAAGTGTGCATAAGAAATATGTAAAGGGAAAGAAGTGTGCATAAGAAATATGTAAAGGGAAAGAAGTGTGCATAAGAAATATGTAAAGGGAAAGAAGTGTGCATAAGAAATATGTAAAGGGAAAGAAGTGTGCATAAGAAATATGTAAAGGGAAAGAAGTGTGCATAAGAAATATGTAAAGGGAAAGAAGTGTGCATACGAAATATGTAAAGGGAAAGAAGTGTGCATAAGAAATATGTAAAGGGAAAGAAGTGTGCATAAGAAATATGTAAAGGGAAAGAAGTGTGCATAAGAAATATGTAAAGGGAAAGAAGTGTGCATAAGAAATATGTAAAGGGAAAGAAGTGTGCATAAGAAATAAACACATGATGTCGGGACAAGCCCTCGAGTTAAATATGTAAAGGGAAAGAAGTGTGCATAAGAAATAATAAAGGGAAAGAAGTGTGCATAAGAAATATGTAAAGGGAAAGAAGTGTGCATAAGAAATATGTAAAGGGAAAGAAGTGTGCATAAGAAATATGTAAAGGGAAAGAAGTGTGCATAAGAAATAAACACATGATGTCGGGACAAGCCCTCGAGTTAAATATGTAAAGGGAAAGAAGTGTGCATAAGAAATAATAAAGGGAAAGAAGTGTGCATAAGAAATATGTAAAGGGAAAGAAGTTTTCATAAGAAATATGTAAAGGGAAAGAAGTGTGCATAAGAAATATGTAAAGGGAAAGAAGTGTGCATAAGAAATAAACACATGATGTCGGGACAAGCCCTCGAGTTAAATATGTAAAGGGAAAGAAGTGTGCATAAGAAATATGTAAAGGGAAAGAAGTGTGCATAAGAAATATGTAAAGGGAAAGAAGTGTGCATAAGAAATATGTAAAGGGAAAGAAGTGTGCCTAAGAAATATGTAAAGGGAAAGAAGTGTGCATAAGAAATATGTAAAGGGAAAGAAGTGTGCATAAGAAATATGTAAAGGGAAAGAAGTGTGCATAAGAAATATGTAAAGGGAAAGAAGTGTGCATAAGAAATATGTAAAGGGAAAGAAGTGTGCATAAGAAATATGTAAAGGGAAAGAAGTGTGCATAATAAATATGTAAAGGGAAAGAAGTGTGCATAAGAAATAAACACATGATGTGGGAACAAGCCCTCGAGTTAAATATGTAAAGGGAAAGAAGTGTTCATAAGAAATATGTAAAGGGAAAGAAGTGTGCATAAGAAATATGTAAAGGGAAAGAAGTGTGCATAAGAAATATGTAAAGGGAAAGAAGTGTGCATAAGAAATATGTAAAGGGAAGGAAGTGTGCATAAGAAATATGTAAAGGGAAAGAAGTGTGCATAAGAAATAAACACATGGTGTGGGAACAAGCCCTCGAGTTAAATATGTAAAGGGAAAGAAGTGTGCATAAGAAATATGTAAAGGGAAAGAAGTGTGCATAAGAAATATGTAAAGGGAAAGAAGTGTGCATAAGAAATATGTAAAGGGAAAGAAGTGTGCATACGAAATATGTAAAGGGAAAGAAGTGTGCATAAGAAATATGTAAAGGGAAAGAAGTGTGCATAAGAAATATGTAAAGGGAAAGAAGTGTGCATAAGAAATATGTAAAGGGAAAGAAGTGTGCATAAGAAATAAACACATGATGTCGGGACAAGCCCTCGAGTTAAATATGTAAAGGGAAAGAAGTGTGCATAAGAAATATGTAAAGGGAAAGAAGTGTGCATAAGAAATATGTAAAGGGAAAGAAGTGTGCATAAGAAATATGTAAAGGGAAAGAAGTGTGCATAAGAAATATGTAAAGGGAAAGAAGTGTGCATAAGAAATAAACACATGATGTCGGGACAAGCCCTCGAGTTAAATATGTAAAGGGAAAGAAGTGTGCATAAGAAATATGTAAAGGGAAAGAAGTGTGCATAAGAAATATGTAAAGGGAAAGAAGTGTGCATAAGAAATATGTAAAGGGAAAGAAGTGTGCATAAGAAATATGTAAAGGGAAAGAAGTGTGCATAAGAAATATGTAAAGGGAAAGAAGTGTGCATAAGAAATATGTAAAGGGAAATAAGTGTGCATAAGAAATATGTAAAGGGAAAGAAGTGTGCATAAGAAATATGTAAAGGGAAAGAAGTGTGCATAAGAAATATGTAAAGGAAAGAAGTGTGCATAAGAAATATGTAAAGGGAAAGAAGTGTGCATAAGAAATATGTAAAGGGAAAGAAGTGTGCATAAGAAATATGTAAAGGGAAAGAAGTGTGCATAAGAAATATGTAAAGGGAAAGAGTGTGCATAAGAAATAAACACATGATGTGGGAACAAGCCCTCCAGTTAAATATGTAAAGGGAAAGAAGTGTGCATAAGAAATATGTAAAGGGAAAGAAGTGTGCATAAGAAATATGTAAAGGGAAAGAAGTGTGCATAAGAAATATGTAAAGGGAAAGAAGTGTGCATAAGAAATATGTAAAGGGAAAGAAGTGTTCATAAGAAATAAACACATGATGTGGGAACAAGCCCTCGAGTTAAATATGTAAAGGGAAAGAAGTGTGCATAAGAAATATGTAAAGGGAAAGAAGTGTGCATAAGAAATATGTAAAGGGAAAGAAGTGTGCATAAGAAATATGTAAAGGGAAAGAAGTGTGCATAAGAAATATGTAAAGGGAAAGAAGTGTGCATAAGAAATAAACACATGATGTGGGAACAAGCCCTCGAGTTAAATATGTAAAGGGAAAGAGGTGTGCATAAGAAATATGTAAAGGGAAAGAAGTGTGCATAAGAAATATGTAAAGGGAAAGAAGTGTGCATAAGAAATATGTAAAGGGAAAGAAGTGTGCATAAGAAATATGTAAAGGGAAAGAAGTGTGCATAAGAAATACGTAAAGGGAAAGAAGTGTGCATAAGAAATATGTAAAGGGAAAGAAATGTGCATAAGAAATATGTAAAGGGAAAGAAGTGTGCATAAGAAATATGTAAAGGGAAAGAAGTGTGCATAAGAAATATGTAAAGGGAAATAAGTGTGCATAAGAAATATGTAAAGAGAAAGAAGTGTGCATAAGAAATATGTAAAGGGAAAGAAGTGTGCATAAGAAATATGTAAAGGGAAAGAAGTGTGCATAAGAAATATGTAAAGGGAAAGAAGTGTGCATAAGAAATATGTAAAGGGAAAGTAGTGTGCATACGAAATATGTAAAGGGAAAGAAGTGTGCATAAGAAATATGTAAAGGGAAAGAAGTGTGCATAAGAAATATGTAAAGGGAAAGAAGTGTGCATAAGAAATATGTAAAGGGAAAGAAGTGTGCATAAGAAATATGTAAAGGGAAAGAAGTGTGCATAAGAAATATGTAAAGGGAAAGAAGTGTGCATAAGAAATAAACACATGATGTGGGAACAAGCCCTCGAGTTAAATATGTAAAGGGAAAGAGGTGTGCATAAGAAATATGTAAAGGGAAAGAAGTGTGCATAAGAAATATGTAAAGGGAAAGAAGTGTGCATAAGAAATATGTAAAGGGAAAGAAGTGTGCATAAGAAATATGTAAAGGGAAAGAAGTGTGCATAAGAAATACGTAAAGGGAAAGAAGTGTGCATAAGAAATATGTAAACGGAAAGAAATGTGCATAAGAAATATGTAAAGGGAAAGAAGTGTGCATAAAAAATATGTAAAGGGAAAGAAGTGTGCATAAGAAATAAACACATGATGTGGGAACAAGCCCTCGAGTTAAATATGTAAAGGGAAAGAAGTGTGCATAAGAAATATGTAAAGGGAAAGAAGTGTGCATAAGAAATATGTAAAGGGAAAGAAGTGTGCATAAGAAATATGTAAAGGGAAAGAAGTGTGCATAAGAAATATGTAAAGGGAAAGAAGTGTGCATAAGAAATATGTAAAGGGAAAGAAGTGTGCATAAGAAATATGTAAAGGGAAAGAAGTGTGCATAAGAAATATGTAAAGGGAAAGAAGTGTGCATAAGAAATATGTAAAGGGAAAGAAGTGTGCATAAGAAATATGTAAAGGGAAAGAAGTGTGCATAAGAAATAAACACATGATGTGGGAACAAGCCCTCGAGTTAAATATGTAAAGGGAAAGAAGTGTGCATAAGAAATATGTAAAGGGAAAGAAGTGTGCATAAGAAATATGTAAAGGGAAAGAAGTGTGCATAAGAAATATGTAAAGGGAAAGAAGTGTGCATAAGTAATATGTAAAGGGAAAGAAGTGTGCATAAGAAATATGTAAAGGGAAAGAGGTGTGCATAAGAAATAAACACATGATGTGGGAACAAGCCCTCCAGTTAAATATGTAAAGGGAAAGAAGTGTGCATAAGAAATATGTAAAGGGAAAGAAGTGTGCATAAGAAATATGTAAAGGGAAAGAAGTGTGCATAAGAAATAGGTAAAGGGAAAGAAGTGTGCATAAGAAATATGTAAAGGGAAAGAAGTGTTCATAAGAAATAAACACATGATGTGGGAACAAGCCCTCGAGTTAAATATGTAAAGGGAAAGAAGTGTGCATAAGAAATATGTAAAGAGAAAGAAGTGTGCATAAGAAATATGTAAAGGGAAAGAAGTGTGCATAAGAAATATGTAAAGGGAAAGAAGTGTGCATAAGAAATATGTAAAGGGAAAGAAGTGTGCATAAGAAATAAACACATGATGTGGGAACAAGCCCTCGAGTTAAATATGTAAAGGGAAAGAGGTGTGCATAAGAAATATGTAAAGGGAAAGAAGTGTGCATAAGAAATATGTAAAGGGAAAGAAGTGTGCATAAGAAATATGTAAAGGGAAAGAAGTGTGCATAAGAAATATGTAAAGGGAAAGAAGTGTGCATAAGAAATACGTAAAGGGAAAGAAGTGTGCATAAGAAATATGTAAAGGGAAAGAAATGTGCATAAGAAATATGTAAAGGGAAAGAAGTGTGCATAAGAAATATGTAAAGGGAAAGAAGTGTGCATAAGAAATATGTAAAGGGAAATAAGTGTGCATAAGAAATATGTAAAGAGAAAGAAGTGTGCATAAGAAATATGTAAAGGGAAAGAAGTGTGCATAAGAAATATGTAAAGGGAAAGAAGTGTGCATAAGAAATATGTAAAGGGAAAGAAGTGTGCATAAGAAATATGTAAAGGGAAAGTAGTGTGCATACGAAATATGTAAAGGGAAAGAAGTGTGCATAAGAAATATGTAAAGGGAAAGAAGTGTGCATAAGAAATATGTAAAGGGAAAGAAGTGTGCATAAGAAATATGTAAAGGGAAAGAAGTGTGCATAAGAAATATGTAAAGGGAAAGAAGTGTGCATAAGAAATATGTAAAGGGAAAGAAGTGTGCATAAGAAATAAACACATGATGTGGGAACAAGCCCTCGAGTTAAATATGTAAAGGGAAAGAGGTGTGCATAAGAAATATGTAAAGGGAAAGAAGTGTGCATAAGAAATATGTAAAGGGAAAGAAGTGTGCATAAGAAATATGTAAAGGGAAAGAAGTGTGCATAAGAAATATGTAAAGGGAAAGAAGTGTGCATAAGAAATACGTAAAGGGAAAGAAGTGTGCATAAGAAATATGTAAAGGGAAAGAAATGTGCATAAGAAATATGTAAAGGGAAAGAAGTGTGCATAAGAAATATGTAAAGGGAAAGAAGTGTGCATAAGAAATATGTAAAGGGAAATAAGTGTGCATAAGAAATATGTAAAGAAAAAGAAGTGTGCATAAGAAATATGTAAAGGGAAAGAAGTGTGCATAAGAAATATGTAAAGGGAAAGAAGTGTGCATAAGAAATATGTAAAGGGAAAGAAGTGTGCATAAGAAATATGTAAAGGGAAAGTAGTGTGCATACGAAATATGTAAAGGGAAAGAAGTGTGCATAAGAAATATGTAAAGGGAAAGAAGTGTGCATAATAAATATGTAAAGGGAAAGAAGTGTGCATAAGAAATATGTAAAGGGAAAGAAGTGTGCATAAGAAATATGTAAAGGGAAAGAAGTGTGCATAAGAAATATGTAAAGGGAAAGAAGTGTGCATAAGAAATATGTAAAGGGAAAGAAGTGTGCATAAGAAATATGTAAAGGGAAAGTAGTGTGCATACGAAATATGTAAAGGGAAAGAAGTGTGCATAAGAAATATGTAAAGGGAAAGAAGTGTGCATAAGAAATATGTAAAGGGAAAGAAGTGTGCATAAGAAATATGTAAAGGGGAAGAAGTGTGCATAAGAAATATGTAAAGGGGAAGAAGTGTGCATAAGAAATATGTAAAGGGAAAGAAGTGTGCATAAGAAATATGTAAAGGGAAAGAAGTGTGCATAAGAAATATGTAAAGGGAAAGAAGTGTGCATAAGAAATATGTAAAGGGAAAGAAGTGTGCATAAGAAATATGTAAAGGGAAAGAAGTGTGCATAAGAAATATGTAAAGGGAAAGAAGTGTGCATAAGAAATATGTAAAGGGAAAGAAGTGTGCATAAGAAATATGTAAAGGGAAAGAAGTGTGCATAAGAAATATGTAAAGGGAAAGAAGTGTGCATAAGAAATATGTAAAGGGAAAGAAGTGTGCATAAGAAATATGTAAAGGGAAAGAAGTGTGCATAAGAAATATGTAAAGGGAAAGAAGTGTGCATAAGAAATATGTAAAGGGAAAGAAGTGTGCATAAGAAATATGTAAAGGGAAAGAAGTGTGCATAAGAAATATGTAAAGGGAAAGAAGTGTGCATAAGAAATATGTAAAGGGAAAGAAGTGTGCATAAGAAATATGTAAAGGGAAAGAAGTGTGCATAAGAAATATGTAAAGGGAAAGAAGTGTGCATAAGAAATATGTAAAGGGAAAGAAGTGTGCATAAGAAATATGTAAAGGGAAAGAAGTGTGCATAAGAAATATGTAAAGGGAAAGAAGTGTGCATAAGAAATATGTAAAGGGAAAGAAGTGTGCATAAGAAATATGTAAAGGGAAAGAAGTGTGCATAAGAAATATGTAAAGGGAAAGAAGTGTGCATAAGAAATATGTAAAGGGAAAGAAGTGTGCATAAGAAATATGTAAAGGGAAAGAAGTGTGCATAAGAAATATGTAAAGGGAAAGAAGTGTGCATAAGAAATATGTAAAGGGAAAGAAGTGTGCATAAGAAATATGTAAAGGGAAAGAAGTGTGCATAAGAAATATGTAAAGGGAAAGAAGTGTGCATAAGAAATATGTAAAGGGAAAGAAGTGTGCATAAGAAATATGTAAAGGGAAAGAAGTGTGCATAAGAAATATGTAAAGGGAAAGAAGTGTGCATAAGAAATATGTAAAGGGAAAGAAGTGTGCATAATAAATATGTAAAGGGAAAGAAGTGTGCATAAGAAATATGTAAAGGGAAAGAAGTGTGCATAAGAAATATGTAAAGGGAAAGAAGTGTGCATAAGAAATATGTAAAGGGAAAGAAGTGTGCATAATAAATATGTAAAGGGAAAGAAGTGTGCATAAGAAATATGTAAAGGGAAAGAAGTGTGCATAAGAAATATGTAAAGGGAAAGAAGTGTGCATACGAAATATGTAAAGGGAAAGAAGTGTGCATAAGAAATATGTAAAGGGAAAGAAGTGTGCATAAGAAATATGTAAAGGGAAAGAAGTGTGCATAAGAAATATGTAAAGGGAAAGAAGTGTGCATAAGAAATATGTAAAGGGAAAGAAGTGTGCATAAGAAATATGTAAAGGGAAAGAAGTGTGCATAAGAAATATGTAAAGGGAAAGAAGTGTGCATAAGAAATATGTAAAGGGAAAGAAGTGTGCATAAGAAATATGTAAAGGGAAAGAAGTGTGCATAAGAAATATGTAAAGGGAAAGAAGTGTGCATAAGAAATATGTAAAGGGAAAGAAGTGTGCATAAGAAATATGTAAAGGGAAAGAAGTGTGCATAAGAAATATGTAAAGGGAAAGAAGTGTGCATAAGAAATATGTAAAGGGAAAGAAGTGTGCATAAGAAATATGTAAAGGGAAAGAAGTGTGCATAAGAAATATGTAAAGGGAAAGAAGTGTGCATAAGAAATATGTAAAGGGAAAGAAGTGTGCATAAGAAATATGTAAAGGGAAAGAAGTGTGCATAAGAAATATGTAAAGGGAAAGAAGTGTGCATAAGAAATATGTAAAGGGAAAGAAGTGTGCATAAGAAATATGTAAAGGGAAAGAAGTGTGCATAAGAAATATGTAAAGGGAAAGAAGTGTGCATAAGAAATATGTAAAGGGAAAGAAGTGTGCATAAGAAATATGTAAAGGGAAAGAAGTGTGCATAAGAAATATGTAAAGGGAAAGAAGTGTGCATAAGAAATATGTAAAGGGAAAGAAGTGTGCATAAGAAATATGTAAAGGGAAAGAAGTGTG
Source organism: Crossaster papposus (assembly GCA_037893245.1). NCBI lineage: Eukaryota > Metazoa > Echinodermata > Asteroidea > Velatida > Solasteridae > Crossaster > Crossaster papposus. The sequence continues at coordinate 15,362 of JBAIAA010000369.1, read as the reverse complement.
CATAAGAAATATGTAAAGGGAAAGAAGTGTGCATAAGAAATATGTAAAGGGAAAGAAGTGTGCATAAGAAATATGTAAAGGGAAAGAAGTGTGCATAAGAAATATGTAAAGGGAAAGAAGTGTGCATAAGAAATATGTAAAGGGAAAGAAGTGTGCATAAGAAATATGTAAAGGGAAAGAAGTGTGCATAATAAATATGTAAAAGAAAAGAAGTGTGCATAATAAATATGTAAAGGGAAAGAAGTGTGCATAAGAAATATGTAAAGGGAAAGAAGTGTGCATAAGAAATATGTAAAGGGAAAGAAGTGTGCATAAGAAATATGTAAAGGGAAAGAAGTGTGCATAATAAATATGTAAAGGGAAAGAAGTGTGCATAAGAAATATGTAAAGGGAAAGAAGTGTGCATAAGAAATATGTAAAGGGAAAGAAGTGTGCATAAGAAATATGTAAAGGGAAAGAAGTGTGCATAAGAAATATGTAAAGGGAAAGAAGTGTGCATAAGAAATATGTAAAGGGAAAGAAGTGTGCATAAGAAATATGTAAAGGGAAAGAAGTGTGCATAAGAAATATGTAAAGGGAAAGAAGTGTGCATAAGAAATATGTAAAGGGAAAGAAGTGTGCATAAGAAATATGTAAAGGGAAAGAAGTGTGCATAAGAAATAAACACATGATGTGGGAACAAGCCCTCGAGTTAAATATGTAAAGGGAAAGAAGTGTGCATAAGAAATATGTAAAGGGAAAGAAGTGTGCATAAGAAATATGTAAAGGGAAAGAAGTGTGCATAAGAAATATGTAAAGGGAAAGAAGTGTGCATAAGAAATATGTAAAGGGAAAGAAGTGTGCATTAGAAATATGTAAAGGGAAAGAAGTGTGCATAAGAAATATGTAAAGGGAAAGAAGTGTGCATAAGAAATATGTAAAGGGAAAGAAGTGTGCATAAGAAATATGTAAAGGGAAAGAAGTGTGCATAAGAAATATGTAAAGGGAAAGAAGTGTGCATAAGAAATATGTAAAGGGAAAGAAGTGTGCATAAGAAATAAACACATGATGTGGGAACAAGCCCTCGAGTTAAATATGTAAAGGGAAAGAAGTGTGCATAAGAAATATGTAAAGGAAAAGAAGTGTGCATAAGAAATATGTAAAGGGAAAGAAGTGTGCATAAGAAATATGTCAAGGGAAAGTAGTGTGCATAAGAAATATGTAAAGGGAAAGAAGTGTGCATAAGAAATATGTAAAGGGAAAGAAGTGTGCATAAGAAATATGTAAAGGGAAAGAAGTGTGCATAAGAAATATGTAAAGGGAAAGAAGTGTGCATAAGAAATATGTAAAGGGAAAGAAGTGTGCATAAGAAATATGTAAAGGGAAAGAAGTGTGCATAAGAAATATGTAAAGGGAAAGAAGTGTGCATAAGAAATATGTAAAGGGAAAGAAGTGTGCATAAGAAATATGTAAAGGGAAAGAAGTGTGCATAAGAAATATGTAAAGGGAAAGAAGTGTGCATACGAAAATATGTAAAGGGAAAGAAGTGTGCATAAGAAATATGTAAAGGGAAAGAAGTGTGCATAAGAAATATGTAAAGGGAAAGAAGTGTGCATAAGAAATATGTAAAGGGAAAGAAGTGTGCATAAGAAATATGTAAAGGGAAAGAAGTGTGCATAAGAAATATGTAAAGGGAAAGAAGTGTGCATAAGAAATATGTAAAGGGAAAGAAGTGTGCATAAGAAATATGTAAAGGGAAAGAAGTGTGCATAAGAAATATGTAAAGGGAAAGAAGTGTGCATAAGAAATATGTAAAGGGAAAGAAGTGTGCATAAGAAATATGTAAAGGGAAAGAAGTGTGCATAAGAAATATGTAAAGGGAAAGAAGTGTGCATAAAAAATATGTAAAGGGAAAGAAGTGTGCATAAGAAATATGTAAAGGGAAAGAAGTGTGCATAAGAAATATGTAAAGGGAAAGAAGTGTGCATAAGAAATATGTAAAGGGAAATAAGTGTGCATAAGAAATATGTAAAGGGAAAGAAGTGTGCATAAGAAATATGTAAAGGGAAAGAAGTGTGCATAAGAAATATGTAAAGGGAAAGAAGTGTGCATAAGAAATATGTAAAGGGAAAGAAGTGTGCATAAGAAATATGTAAAGGGAAAGAAGTGTGCATAAGAAATATGTAAAGGGAAAGAAGTGTGCATAAGAAATATGTAAAGGGAAAGAAGTGTGCATAAGAAATATGTAAAGGTAAAGAAGTGTGCATAAGAAATATGTAAAGGGAAAGAAGTGTGCATAAGAAATATGTAAAGGGAAGGAAGTGTGCATAAGAAATATGTAAAGGGAAAGAAGTGTGCATAAGAAATATGTAAAGGGAAAGAAGTGTGCATAAGAAATATGTAAAGGGAAAGAAGTGTGCATAAGAAATATGTAAAGGGAAAGAAGTGTGCATAAGAAATATGTAAAGGGAAAGAAGTGTGCATGAGAAATATGTAAAGGGAAAGAAGTGTGCATGAGAAATATGTAAAGGGAAAGAAGTGTGCATAAGAAATATGTAAAGGGAAAGAAGTGTGCATAAGAAATATGTAAAGGGAAAGAAGTGTGCATAAGAAATATGTAAAGGGAAAGAAGTGTGCATAAGAAATATGTAAAGGGAAAGAAGTGTGCATAATAAATATGTAAAGGGAAAGAAGTGTGCATAAAAAATATGTAAAGGGAAAGAAGTGTGCATAAGAAATATGTAAAGGGAAAGAAGTGTGCATAAGAAATATGTAAAGGGAAAGAAGTGTGCATAAAAAATATGTAAAGGGAAAGAAGTGTGCATAAGAAATATGTAAAGGGAAAGAAGTGTGCATAAGAAATATGTAAAGGGAAAGAAGTGTGCATAAGAAATATGTAAAGGGAAAGAAGTGTGCATAAGAAATATGTAAAGGGAAAGAAGTGTGCATAAGAAATATGTAAAGGGAAAGAAGTGTGCATAAGAAATATGTAAAGGGAAAGAAGTGTGCATAAGAAATAAACACATGATGTGGGAACAAGCCCTCGAGTTAAATATGTAAAGGGAAAGAAGTGTGCATAAGAAATATGTAAAGGGAAAGAAGTGTGCATAAGAAATATGTAAAGGGAAAGAAGTGTGCATAAGAAATATGTAAAGGGAAAGAAGTGTGCATAAGAAATATGTAAAGGGAAAGAAGTGTGCATAAGAAATATGTAAAGGGAAAGAAGTGTGCATAAGAAATATGTAAAGGGAAAGAAGTGTGCATAAGAAATATGTAAAGGGAAAGAAGTGTGCATAAGAAATATGTAAAGGGAAAGAAGTGTGCATAAGAAATATGTAAAGGGAAAGAAGTGTGCATAAGAAATATGTAAAGGGAAAGAAGTGTGCATAAGAAATATGTAAAGGGAAAGAAGTGTGCATAAGAAATATGTAAAGGGAAAGAAGTGTGCATAAGAAATATGTAAAGGGAAAGAAGTGTGCATAAGAAATATGTAAAGGGAAAGAAGTGTGCATAAGAAATATGTAAAGGGAAAGAAGTGTGCATAAGAAATATGTAAAGGGAAAGTGTGTGCATAAGAAATATGTAAAGGGAAAGAAGTGTGCATAAGAAATATGTAAAGGGAAAGAAGTGTGCATAAGAAATATGTAAAGGGAAAGAAGTGTGCATAAGAAATAAACACATGATGTGGGAACAAGCCCTCGAGTTAAATATGTAAAGGGAAAGAAGTGTGCATAAGAAATATGTAAAGGAAAAGAAGTGTGCATAAGAAATATGTAAAGGGAAAGAAGTGTGCATAAGAAATATGTCAAGGGAAAGTAGTGTGCATAAGAAATATGTAAAGGGAAAGAAGTGTGCATAAGAAATATGTAAAGGGAAAGAAGTGTGCATAAGAAATATGTAAAGGGAAAGAAGTGTGCATAAGAAATATGTAAAGGGAAAGAAGTGTGCATAAGAAATATGTAAAGGGAAGGAAGTGTGCATAATAAATATGTAAAGGGAAAGAAGTGTGCATAAGAAATATGTAAAGGGAAAGAAGTGTGCATAAGAAATATGTAAAGGGAAAGAAGTGTGCATAAGAAATATGTAAAGGGAAAGAAGTGTGCATAAGAAATATGTAAAGGGAAAGAAGTGTGCATGAGAAATATGTAAAGGGAAAGAAGTGTGCATGAGAAATATGTAAAGGGAAAGAAGTGTGCATAAGAAATATGTAAAGGGAAAGAAGTGTGCATAAGAAATATGTAAAGGGAAAGAAGTGTGCATCAGAAATATGTAAAGGGAAAGAAGTGTGCATAAGAAATATGTAAAGGGAAAGAAGTGTGCATAATAAATATGTAAAGGGAAAGAAGTGTGCATAAAAAATATGTAAAGGGAAAGAAGTGTGCATAAGAAATATGTAAAGGGAAAGAAGTGTGCATAAGAAATATGTAAAGGGAAAGAAGTGTGCATAAAAAATATGTAAAGGGAAAGAAGTGTGCATAAGAAATATGTAAAGGGAAAGAAGTGTGCATAAGAAATATGTAAAGGGAAAGAAGTGTGCATAAGAAATATGTAAAGGGAAAGAAGTGTGCATAAGAAATATGTAAAGGGAAAGAAGTGTGCATAAGAAATATGTAAAGGGAAAGAAGTGTGCATAAGAAATATGTAAAGGGAAAGAAGTGTGCATAAGAAATAAACACATGATGTGGGAACAAGCCCTCGAGTTAAATATGTAAAGGGAAAGAAGTGTGCATAAGAAATATGTAAAGGGAAAGAAGTGTGCATAAGAAATATGTAAAGGGAAAGAAGTGTGCATAAGAAATATGTAAAGGGAAAGAAGTGTGCATAAGAAATATGTAAAGGGAAAGAAGTGTGCATAAGAAATATGTAAAGGGAAAGAAGTGTGCATAAGAAATATGTAAAGGGAAAGAAGTGTGCATAAGAAATATGTAAAGGGAAAGAAGTGTGCATAAGAAATATGTAAAGGGAAAGAAGTGTGCATAAGAAATATGTAAAGGGAAAGAAGTGTGCATAAGAAATATGTAAAGGGAAAGAAGTGTGCATAAGAAATATGTAAAGGGAAAGAAGTGTGCATAAGAAATATGTAAAGGGAAAGAAGTGTGCATAAGAAATATGTAAAGGGAAAGAAGTGTGCATAAGAAATATGTAAAGGGAAAGAAGTGTGCATAAGAAATATGTAAAGGGAAAGAAGTGTGCATAAGAAATATGTAAAGGGAAAGAAGTGTGCATAAGAAATATGTAAAGGGAAAGTGTGTGCATAAGAAATATGTAAAGGGAAAGAAGTGTGCATAAGAAATATGTAAAGGGAAAGAAGTGTGCATAAGAAATATGTAAAGGGAAAGAAGTGTGCATAAGAAATAAACACATGATGTGGGAACAAGCCCTCGAGTTAAATATGTAAAGGGAAAGAAGTGTGCATAAGAAATATGTAAAGGAAAAGAAGTGTGCATAAGAAATATGTAAAGGGAAAGAAGTGTGCATAAGAAATATGTCAAGGGAAAGTAGTGTGCATAAGAAATATGTAAAGGGAAAGAAGTGTGCATAAGAAATATGTAAAGGGAAATAAGTGTGCATAAGAAATATGTAAAGGGAAAGAAGTGTGCATAAGAAATATGTAAAGGGAAAGAAGTGTGCATAAGAAATATGTAAAGGGAAAGAAGTGTGCATAAGAAATATGTAAAGGGAAAGAAGTGTGCATAAGAAATATGTAAAGGGAAAGAAGTGTGCATAAGAAATATGTAAAGGGAAAGAAGTGTGCATAAGAAATATGTAAAGGGAAAGAAGTGTGCATAAGAAATATGTAAAGGGAAAGAAGTGTGCATAAGAAATATGTAAAGGGAAAGAAGTGTGCATACGAAAATATGTAAAGGGAAAGAAGTGTGCATAAGAAATATGTAAAGGGAAAGAAGTGTGCATAAGAAATATGTAAAGGGAAAGAAGTGTGCATAAGAAATATGTAAAGGGAAAGAAGTGTGCATAAGAAATATGTAAAGGGAAAGAAGTGTGCATAAGAAATATGTAAAGGGAAAGAAGTGTGCATAAGAAATATGTAAAGGGAAAGAAGTGTGCATAAGAAATATGTAAAGGGAAAGAAGTGTGCATAAGAAATATGTAAAGGGAAAGAAGTGTGCATAAGAAATATGTAAAGGGAAAGAAGTGTGCATAAGAAATATGTAAAGGGAAAGAAGTGTGCATAAGAAATATGTAAAGGGAAAGAAGTGTGCATAAGAAATATGTAAAGGGAAAGAAGTGTGCATAAGAAATATGTAAAGGGAAAGAAGTGTGCATAAGAAATATGTAAAGGGAAAGAAGTGTGCATAAGAAATATGTAAAGGGAAAGAAGTGTGCATAAGAAATATGTAAAGGGAAAGAAGTGTGCATAAGAAATATGTAAAGGGAAAGAAGTGTGCATACGAAAATATGTAAAGGGAAAGATGTGTGCATAAGAAATATGTAAAGGGAAAGAAGTGTGCATAAGAAATATGTAAAGGGAAAGAAGTGTGCATAAGAAATATGTAAAGGGAAAGAAGTGTGCATAAGAAATATGTAAAGGGAAAGAAGTGTGCATAAGAAATATGTAAAGGGAAAGAAGTGTGCATAAGAAATATGTAAAGGGAAAGAAGTGTGCATAAGAAATATGTAAAGGGAAAGAAGTGTGCATAAGAAATATGTAAAGGGAAAGAAGTGTGCATAAGAAATATGTAAAGGGAAAGAAGTGTGCATAAGAAATATGTAAAGGGAAAGAAGTGTGCATAAGAAATATGTAAAGGGAAAGAAGTGTGCATAAGAAATATGTAAAGGGAAAGAAGTATGCATAAGAAATATGTAAAGGGAAAGAAGTGTGCATAAGAAATATGTAAAGGGAAAGAAGTGTGCATAAGAAATATGTAAAGGGAAAGAAGTGTGCATAAGAAATATGTAAAGGGAAAGAAGTGTGCATAAGAAATATGTAAAGGGAAAGAAGTGTGCATAAGAAATAAACACATGATGTGGGAACAAGCCCTCGAGTTAAATATGTAAAGGGAAAGAAGTGTGCATAAGAAATATGTAAAGGAAAAGAAGTGTGCATAAGAAATATGTAAAGGGAAAGAAGTGTGCATAAGAAATATGTCAAGGGAAAGTAGTGTGCATAAGAAATATGTAAAGGGAAAGAAGTGTGCATAAGAAATATGTAAAGGGAAAGAAGTGTGCATAAGAAATATGTAAAGGGAAAGAAGTGTGCATAAGAAATATGTAAAGGGAAAGAAGTGTGCATAAGAAATATGTAAAGGGAAAGAAGTGTGCATAAGAAATATGTAAAGGGAAAGAAGTGTGCATAAGAAATATGTAAAGGGAAAGAAGTGTGCATAAGAAATATGTAAAGGGAAAGAAGTGTGCATAAGAAATATGTAAAGGGAAAGAAGTGTGCATAAGAAATATGTTAAGGGAAAGAAGTGTGCATAAGAAATATGTAAAGGGAAAGAAGTGTGCATAAGAAATATGTAAAGGGAAGGAAGTGTGCATAAGAAATATGTAAAGGGAAAGAAGTGTGCATAAGAAATATGTAAAGGGAAAGAAGTGTGCATAAGAAATATGTAAAGGGAAAGAAGTGTGCATAAGAAATATGTAAAGGGAAAGAAGTGTGCATAAGAAATATGTAAAGGGAAAGAAGTGTGCATGAGAAATATGTAAAGGGAAAGAAGTGTGCATGAGAAATATGTAAAGGGAAAGAAGTGTGCATAAGAAATATGTAAAGGGAAAGAAGTGTGCATAAGAAATATGTAAAGGGAAAGAAGTGTGCATAAGAAATATGTAAAGGGAAAGAAGTGTGCATAAGAAATATGTAAAGGGAAAGAAGTGTGCATAAGAAATATGTAAAGGGAAAGAAGTGTGCATAAAAAATATGTAAAGGGAAAGAAGTGTGCATAAGAAATATGTAAAGGGAAAGAAGTGTGCATAAGAAATATGTAAAGGGAAAGAAGTGTGCATAAAAAATATGTAAAGGGAAAGAAGTGTGCATAAGAAATATGTAAAGGGAAAGAAGTGTGCATAAGAAATATGTAAAGGGAAAGAAGTGTGCATAAGAAATATGTAAAGGGAAAGAAGTGTGCAAAAGAAATATGTAAAGGGAAAGAAGTGTGCATAAGAAATATGTAAAGGGAAAGAAGTGTGCATAAGAAATATGTAAAGGGAAAGAAGTGTGCATAAGAAATAAACACATGATGTGGGAACAAGCCCTCGAGTTAAATATGTAAAGGGAAAGAAGTGTGCATAAGAAATATGTAAAGGGAAAGAAGTGTGCATAAGAAATATGTAAAGGGAAAGAAGTGTGCATAAGAAATATGTAAAGGGAAAGAAGTGTGCATAAGAAATATGTAAAGGGAAAGAAGTGTGCATAAGAAATATGTAAAGGGAAAGAAGTGTGCATAAGAAATATGTAAAGGAAAAGAAGTGTGCATAAGAAATATGTAAAGGGAAAGAAGTGTGCATAAGAAATATGTAAAGGGAAAGAAGTGTGCATAAGAAATATGTAAAGGGAAAGAAGTGTGCATAAGAAATATGTAAAGGGAAAGAAGTGTGCATAAGAAATATGTAAAGGGAAAGAAGTGTGCATAAGAAATATGTAAAGGGAAAGAAGTGTGCATAAGAAATATGTAAAGGGAAAGAAGTGTGCATAAGAAATATGTAAAGGGAAAGAAGTGTGCATAAGAAATATGTAAAGGGAAAGAAGTGTGCATAAGAAATATGTAAAGGGAAAGAAGTGTGCATAAGAAATATGTAAAGGGAAAGAAGTGTGCATAAGAAATATGTAAAGGGAAAGAAGTGTGCATAAGAAATATGTAAAGGGAAAGTGTGTGCATAAGAAATATGTAAAGGGAAAGAAGTGTGCATAAGAAATATGTAAAGGGAAAGAAGTGTGCATAAGAAATATGTAAAGGGAAAGAAGTGTGCATAAGAAATATGTAAAGGAAAAGAAGTGTGCATAAGAAATATGTAAAGGGAAAGAAGTGTGCATAAGAAATATGTCAAGGGAAAGTAGTGTGCATAAGAAATATGTAAAAGGAAAGAAGTGTGCATAAGAAATATGTAAAGGGAAAGAAGTGTGCATAAGAAATATGTAAAGGGAAAGAAGTGTGCATAAGAAATATGTAAAGGGAAAGAAGTGTGCATAAGAAATATGTAAAGGGAAAGAAGTGTGCATAAGAATTATGTAAAGGGAAAGAAGTGTGCATAAGAAATATGTAAAGGGAAAGAAGTGTGCATAAGAAATATGTAAAGGGAAAAAAGTGTGCATAAGAAATATGTAAAGGGAAAGAAGTGTGCATAAGAAATATGTAAAGGGAAGGAAGTGTGCATAAGAAATATGTAAAGGGAAAGAAGTGTGCATAAGAAATATGTAAAGGGAAAGAAGTGTGCATAGGAATATGTAAAGGGAAAGAAGTGTGCATAAGAAATATGTAAAGGGAAAGAAGTGTGCATAAGAAATATGTAAAGGGAAAGAAGTGTGCATGAGAAATATGTAAAGGGAAAGAAGTGTGCATGAGAAATATGTAAAGGGAAAGAAGTGTGCATAAGAAATATGTAAAGGGAAAGAAGTGTGCATAAGAAATATGTAAAGGGAAAGAAGTGTGCATAAGAAATATGTAAAGGGAAAGAAGTGTGCATAAGAAATATGTAAAGGGAAAGAAGTGTGCATAAGAAATATGTAAAGGGAAAGAAGTGTGCATAAAAAATATGTAAAGGGAAAGAAGTGTGCATAAGAAATATGTAAAGGGAAAGAAGTGTGCATAAGAAATATGTAAAGGGAAAGAAGTGTGCATAAAAAATATGTAAAGGGAAAGAAGTGTGCATAAGAAATATGTAAAGGGAAAGAAGTGTGCATAAGAAATATGTAAAGGGAAAGAAGTGTGCATAAGAAATATGTAAAGGGAAAGAAGTGTGCATAAGAAATATGTAAAGGGAAAGAAGTGTGCATAAGAAATATGTAAAGGGAAAGAAGTGTGCATAAGAAATATGTAAAGGGAAAGAAGTGTGCATAAGAAATAAACACATGATGTGGGAACAAGCCCTCGAGTTAAATATGTAAAGGGAAAGAAGTGTGCATAAGAAATATGTAAAGGGAAAGAAGTGTGCATAAGAAATATGTAAAGGGAAAGAAGTGTGCATAAGAAATATGTAAAGGGAAAGAAGTGTGCATAAGAAATATGTAAAGGGAAAGAAGTGTGCATAAGAAATATGTAAAGGGAAAGAAGTGTGCATAAGAAATATGTAAAGGGAAAGAAGTGTGCATAAGAAATATGTAAAGGGAAATAAGTGTGCATAAGAAATATGTAAAGGGAAAAAGTGTGCATAAGAAATATGTAAAGGGAAAGAAGTGTGCATAAGAAATATGTAAAGGGAAAGAAGTGTGCATAAGAAATATGTAAAGGGAAAGAAGTGTGCATAAGAAATAAACACATGATGTGGGAACCAGCCCTCGAGTTAAATATGTAAAGGGAAAGAAGTGTGCATAAGAAATATGTAAAGGGAAAGAAGTGTGCATAAGAAATATGTAAAGGGAAAGAAGTGTGCATAAGAAATATGTAAAGGGAAAGAAGTGTGCATAAGAAATATGTAAAGGGAAAGAAGTGTGCATAAGAAATATGTAAAGGGAAAGAAGTGTGCATAAGAAATATGTAAAGGGAAAGAAGTGTGCATAAGAAATATGTAAAGGGAAAGAAGTGTGCATAAGAAATATGTAAAGGGAAAGAAGTGTGCATAAGAAATATGTAAAGGGAAAGAAGTGTGCATAAGAAATATGTAAAGGGAAAGAAGTGTGCATAAGAAATATGTAAAGAGAAAGAAGTGTGCATAATAAATATGTAAAGGGAAAGAAGTGTGCATAAGAAATATGTAAAGGAAAAGAAGTGTGCATAAGAAATATGTAAAGGGAAAGAAGTGTGCATAAGAAATATGTAAAGGGAAAGAAGTGTGCATAAGAAATATGTAAAGGGAAAGAAGTGTGCATAAGAAATATGTAAAGGGAAAGAAGTGTGCATAAGAAATATGTAAAGGGAAAGAAGTGTGCATAAGAAATATGTAAAGGGAAAGAAGTGTGCATAAGAAATATGTAAAGGGAAAGAAGTGTGCATAAGAAATATGTAAAGGGAAAGAAGTGTGCATAAGAAATATGTAAAGGGAAAGAAGTGTGCATAAGAAATATGTAAAGGGAAAGAAGTGTGCATAAGAAATATGTAAAGGGAAAGAAGTGTGCATAAGAAATATGTAAAGGGAAAGAAGTGTGCATAAGAAATATGTAAAGGGAAAGAAGTGTGCATAAGAAATATGTAAAGGGAAAGAAGTGTGCATAAGAAATATGTAAAGGGAAAGAAGTGTGCATAAGAAATATGTAAAGGGAAAGAAGTGTGCATAAGAAATATGTAAAGGGAAAGAAGTGTGCATAAGAAATATGTAAAGGGAAAGAAGTGTGCATAAGAAATATGTAAAGGGAAAGAAGTGTGCATAAGAAATATGTAAAGGGAAAGAAGTGTGCATAAGAAATATGTAAAGGGAAAGAAGTGTGCATAAGAAATATGTAAAGGGAAAGAAGTGTGCATAAGAAATATGTAAAGGGAAAGAAGTGTGCATAAGAAATATGTAAAGGGAAAGAAGTGTGCATAAGAAATATGTAAAGGGAAAGAAGTGTGCATAAGAAATATGTAAAGGGAAAGAAGTGTGCATAAGAAATATGTAAAGGGAAAGAAGTGTGCATAAGAAATATGTAAAGGGAAAGAAGTGTGCATAAGAAATATGTAAAGGGAAAGAAGTGTGCATAAGAAATATGTAAAGGGAAAGAAGTGTGCATAAGAAATATGTAAAGGGAAAGAAGTGTGCATAAGAAATATGTAAAGGGAAAGAAGTGTGCATAAGAAATATGTAAAGGGAAAGAAGTGTGCATAAGAAATATGTAAAGGGAAAGAAGTGTGCATAAGAAATATGTAAAGGGAAAGAAGTGTGCATAAGAAAATATGTAAAGGGAAAGAAGTGTGCATAAGAAATATGTAAAGGGAAAAGTGTGCATAAGAAATATGTAAAGGGAAAGAAGTGTGCATAAGAAATATGTAAAGGGAAAGAAGTGTGCATAAGAAATATGTAAAGGGAAAGAAGTGTGCATAAGAAATATGTAAAGGGAAAGAAGTGTGCATAAGAAATATGTAAAGGGAAAGAAGTGTGCATAAGAAATATGTAAAGGGAAAGAAGTGTGCATAAGAAATATGTAAAGGGAAAGAAGTGTGCATAAGAAATATGTAAAGGGAAAGAAGTGTGCATAAGAAATATGTAAAGGGAAAGAAGTGTGCATAAGAAATATGTAAAGGGAAAGAAGTGTGCATAAGAAATATGTAAAGGGAAAGAAGTGTGCATAAGAAATATGTAAAGGGAAAGAAGTGTGCATAAGAAATATGTAAAGGGAAAGAAGTGTGCATAAGAAATATGTAAAGGGAAAGAAGTGTGCATAAGAAATATGTAAAGGGAAAGAAGTGTGCATAAGAAATATGTAAAGGGAAAGAAGTGTGCATAAGAAATATGTAAAGGGAAAGAAGTGTGCATAAGAAATATGTAAAGGGAAAGAAGTGTGCATAAGAAATATGTAAAGGGAAAGAAGTGTGCATAAGAAATATGTAAAGGGAAAGAAGTGTGCATAAGAAATATGTAAAGGGAAAGAAGTGTGCATAAGAAATATGTAAAGGGAAAGAAGTGTGCATAAGAAATATGTAAAGGGAAAGAAGTGTGCATAAGAAATATGTAAAGGGAAAGAAGTGTGCATAAGAAATATGTAAAGGGAAAGAAGTGTGCATAAGAAATATGTAAAGGGAAAGAAGTGTGCATAAGAAATATGTAAAGGGAAAGAAGTGTGCATAAGAAATATGTAAAGGGAAAGAAGTGTGCATAAGAAATATGTAAAGGGAAAGAAGTGTGCATAAGAAATATGTAAAGGGAAAGAAGTGTGCATAAGAAATATGTAAAGGGAAAGAAGTGTGCATAAGAAATATGTAAAGGGAAAGAAGTGTGCATAAGAAATATGTAAAGGGAAAGAAGTGTGCATAAGAAATATGTAAAGGGAAAGAAGTGTGCATAAGAAATATGTAAAGGGAAAGAAGTGTGCATAAGAAATATGTAAAGGGAAAGAAGTGTGCATAAGAAATATGTAAAGGGAAAGAAGTGTGCATAAGAAATATGTAAAGGGAAAGAAGTGTGCATAAGAAATATGTAAAGGGAAAGAAGTGTGCATAAGAAATATGTAAAGGGAAAGAAGTGTGCATAAGAAATATGTAAAGGGAAAGAAGTGTGCATAAGAAATATGTAAAGGGAAAGAAGTGTGCATAAGAAATATGTAAAGGGAAAGAAGTGTGCATAAGAAATATGTAAAGGGAAAGAAGTGTGCATAAGAAATATGTAAAGGGAAAGAAGTGTGCATAAGAAATATGTAAAGGGAAAGAAGTGTGCATAAGAAATATGTAAAGGGAAAGAAGTGTGCATAAGAAATATGTAAAGGGAAAGAAGTGTGCATAAGAAATATGTAAAGGGAAAGAAGTGTGCATAAGAAATATGTAAAGGGAAAGAAGTGTGCATAAGAAATATGTAAAGGGAAAGAAGTGTGCATAAGAAATATGTAAAGGGAAAGAAGTGTGCATAAGAAATATGTAAAGGGAAAGAAGTGTGCATAAGAAATATGTAAAGGGAAAGAAGTGTGCATAAGAAATATGTAAAGGGAAAGAAGTGTGCATAAGAAATATGTAAAGGGAAAGAAGTGTGCATAAGAAATATGTAAAGGGAAAGAAGTGTGCATAAGAAATATGTAAAGGGAAAGAAGTGTGCATAAGAAATATGTAAAGGGAAAGAAGTGTGCATAAGAAATATGTAAAGGGAAAGAAGTGTGCATAAGAAATATGTAAAGGGAAAGAAGTGTGCATAAGAAATATGTAAAGGGAAAGAAGTGTGCATAAGAAATATGTAAAGGGAAAGAAGTGTGCATAAGAAATATGTAAAGGGAAAGAAGTGTGCATAAGAAATATGTAAAGGGAAAGAAGTGTGCATAAGAAATATGTAAAGGGAAAGAAGTGTGCATAAGAAATATGTAAAGGGAAAGAAGTGTGCATAAGAAATATGTAAAGGGAAAGAAGTGTGCATAAGAAATATGTAAAGGGAAAGAAGTGTGCATAAGAAATATGTAAAGGGAAAGAAGTGTGCATAAGAAATATGTAAAGGGAAAGAAGTGTGCATAAGAAATATGTAAAGGGAAAGAAGTGTGCATAAGAAATATGTAAAGGGAAAGAAGTGTGCATAAGAAATATGTAAAGGGAAAGAAGTGTGCATAAGAAATATGTAAAGGGAAAGAAGTGTGCATAAGAAATATGTAAAGGGAAAGAAGTGTGCATAAGAAATATGTAAAGGGAAAGAAGTGTGCATAAGAAATATGTAAAGGAAAGAAGAATATGTAAAGGGAAAGAAGTGTGCATAAGAAATATGTAAAGGGAAAGAAGTGTGCATAAGAAATATGTAAAGGGAAAGAAGTGTGCATAAGAAATATGTAAAGGGAAAGAAGTGTGCATAAGAAATATGTAAAGGGAAAGAAGTGTGCATAAGAAATATGTAAAGGGAAAGAAGTGTGCATAAGAAATATGTAAAGGGAAAGAAGTGTGCATAAGAAATATGTAAAGGGAAAGAAGTGTGCATAAGAAATATGTAAAGGGAAAGAAGTGTGCATAAGAAATATGTAAAGGGAAAGAAGTGTGCATAAGAAATATGTAAAGGGAAAGAAGTGTGCATAAGAAATATGTAAAGGGAAAGAAGTGTGCATAAGAAATATGTAAAGGGAAAGAAGTGTGCATAAGAAATATGTAAAGGGAAAGAAGTGTGCATAAGAAATATGTAAAGGGAAAGAAGTGTGCATAAGAAATATGTAAAGGGAAAGAAGTGTGCATAAGAAATATGTAAAGGGAAAGAAGTGTGCATAAGAAATATGTAAAGGGAAAGAAGTGTGCATAAGAAATATGTAAAGGGAAAGAAGTGTGCATAAGAAATATGTAAAGGGAAAGAAGTGTGCATAAGAAATATGTAAAGGGAAAGAAGTGTGCATAAGAAATATGTAAAGGGAAAGAAGTGTGCATAAGAAATATGTAAAGGGAAAGAAGTGTGCATAAGAAATATGTAAAGGGAAAGAAGTGTGCATAAGAAATATGTAAAGGGAAAGAAGTGTGCATAAGAAATATGTAAAGGGAAAGAAGTGTGCATAAGAAATATGTAAAGGGAAAGAAGTGTGCATAAGAAATATGTAAAGGGAAAGAAGTGTGCATAAGAAATATGTAAAGGGAAAGAAGTGTGCATAAGAAATATGTAAAGGGAAAGAAGTGTGCATAAGAAATATG